>JARKIF010000166.1:0-67482 GCA_029378245.1 Roridomyces roridus
GAACTTGCTCTCCCTCAGCACCTGCAGTTGCGAAGATGGTGAGATGCTCGTATCAATAAATACAGCACGATTGGGCCCGTACGGGAGTCAAGTAGGTCATGAAATTAAGATAATTTCTCTGAATCCATGTCAGGAAACGATTAGGCAGGCAGAATAGGGATTTCACCTGTATGGACATCATGGTGGTAACGGAGCAAAGGGCGATCGTGACCTAATTAGTCAATTCTGCGGGATTTTGATCCAACGCGTCGCGTCGCGCGACGGGATAAAGCAAATTGGGTGAGAGTTTGTCGTCTGCTTGAACGCGACAAGGTGAGATGGATGGTGGGTGCAGCAAGATTGCACTACTAAGGGTCAAAACAAGACATACCACGGTTCGATGGTGTAGTTGGTTATCACTTCTGTCTAGTGGCATCTGGGCACACCCTTTCCTCCCTCGCTGTGCCCACTATTCTTCTGCCTTGCGGTGTCTTCTACTCACGACACTTGTTCGTTCTTTTGACGACGACCACGCCCTCCTCCTGCCTACATCGCGACTGCCCACTCATGCCTGCCCTTTGACCCCCTCCACGATGGACGATTCTTTAATCCAGACCGGGGACGCCGCCTGTCGGACGCCCGGATTCAAGTCATCCCGTTCGTTCGTTCGCAGACCTACATTCGCTCTGGCGGATTACTGGAATGGCCTCTGCGAGTCTGACGCTTCCACGGCGCGTCGGCGCCAAATCTGCTCACACTGCACGAGCAGGGCGCACTCTCAACCTCGAAATCCACCCGCCATATCCGCCTCGGAATAGATGACTTCTGGCTCTCCTCGCTCGGACATGTAGGGGACGTCTCCACTTCCCGGCCATTGAGGCTAACCTTCCCGTGCATCTCCAAAGTTCCTGATGGCCCGACCATGAGCTCCTCTTTCCCCTCACACCCGTGCCTAAGTTGCATGCTAATATTGGTCTGCGGCTCTGACAAGGTACCCGGATCGTGCGTCGTCAACAACAATTTCGTCGAGGTGATCGAATTCGGTGTACACCTTGGGCGCGAGCACTGGCGCCGTCGACCTCCATCCCTCCCTGCTCCCCTCAGACGTCACGTATCCGTACACATCGACATTGGCATTGACATGGTGCATGAGCTTTCCCTAGGCCGGCTGCTTGATGTTACCCACGCATATAGCCTCTCCTCTCTCCTCTCGGATTCGTCCCCAGGAAGTACAGCCTCAAACGTCGCCGCATCCACCACCTCTCGTCTCCATGCGGCTGTTCCCTGAACGACGCCGTACCTTTCTAGCCCAGACACCTTGTCTGCGACACTGTACCGGCCGCCATGGGTTGTAAAAAGCGATCTTCAGGCGGCGTTCCCGCATGTGGCACTCCATCCTGAGGATGCTTTGGGCTTCGAGGGGAAGGCGCGCAAGCTCATCGATCTCTTCCCTCTCTTTGGTGCGCGCACCGGCCGCCCGCCTCTATCACTACTTTGCGGAGGCGCACCAGTGGATCCTCCTTTCGCGGGATGCAGTCATGCGTCTCACCAGCATTAACCCCTGCCTCGAAGACGAAGGGTGTCCGGTATGCATACGCCGGTTAGTGCCAAGGTTCTGCTGTCTTCCACCAGGTCACTCATGAGCTGGGCTTTCTTATCCCAGACAGCAAGGATTCACAGGTGGGCCCCACACTGTCTCGAGGTGAATTGGATTGGGCCCAAATGAGATATACGTGTGATGATTTTGCGAGATATGTCCAATGTTCCAACGGTTCGATGGTGTACTTGGTTATCACTTCTGTCTAACACTTGTCACGTGTTCTCACAGGCGGGTCCTCGGTTCGAACCCGGGTCGAATCATCTTTTTGTCCTTTTTGGGTCCCAAGGACCTCATTAATGTCTACGAACGTTTTCCAAGCAGCGTCGAAAGCCTCCTTTTTCGATGCGTATCAGCCCCTGTGAGGTCGGGTACACCTGCGCAAATAAACACCCCTCTTGTGCAGCTGCCAACTTTGTCCCAATTTCAACTTCAAGGCCTCGCTCGACGCCTCCTCAAATGCAACCTTCTACTTACCTGTGTAATATTCGGCTTCTCATCTCAGGGCTCTCCACCGGCTTATCTGGCTGTGGCTCTTTGTGAATCCTCACGACTGTGGCCTCAATTTTCGCTGCGGCAGTCTTCATTCTTGGAATACAAGCCCCCGAAAAGCGGTGTTTACAGGTTTTGTTGTGCCCTTTCTCTGGCGGTTCCCGGAAGAATAAAATACTTCCCCTCAGACCATGGTTTTTTTGGGGGTGGGGTGTGCGTACTGCGCATATCTCGGATTACGCACAGCTACGCACTCGGCCCTGAACCAGCTCTTGGAACGAGATCGGAGAGAGGGAGCACACCGATGAGTTATCCGTCGTACCCATCGCCGCCATGGTAAGCATGGCGCAACTTGAAGGAAGGGAGATTGCAGGCATGGTTTTAGATATGATTCAGGAGCTTGCACAGACGTCTAACTCTGTATACCTATCATTGGACAGTTAATACACGGGTAAGACGAGTGGGTGTAATTGGTTGAGCAGTGGGAAATAGTGGGGTGACTGGATACCAACAGAAATGTACTCATGTACCCGATCGAGCGACAAGAAACATGTGTAAGATGGCGGCGGCAGACGTCGTGAAGGGGCCGAGAGTCCATCTCTTGTTGATATAGTCGCGATTCCGTTCAAGGCACTGCACCAGAAGGCTTCGTCTTCGGACACGGTCACCGACGGAATAAAACCAGGCCACAGGAGTCCAGAGCTCGGTGAATACGCAGAGTTGGCCAGGATTAGCCGCTCATTTCAACGTACTTGGATTTCCATCGAAGAGCTTTCTCGAACTCGGCTGTCGACGGCCAGAGACATGTGCCACCAGAGCTTCTCCCGTGGTCCCAAATTTGAGACATCTCACCGCCTTCCGAGACCGCCCGAACAATGCCAAGCGATGAAGACGAGCCGGACTTTGGTGAGAAAAAGTATACTTGGTTGCAGGCACCGAGGTTCAAAGTTCAACTTCAAATTATTTTCGAAAGTTCAGGTGGGGCAGCGAGCTCGTCGACGAGAAAAGCCAAGGAAAGGGATATGTCGAAAAGCCTGCGAAATGCCGGGAGTCTATGCTCCGAGTCCAGCCACAACGAACGGAGACAATGTCACATACGGTTGTATGATGGTGGTGAAGATGATGGGAAGTTTAGTTCCCGTCGTGCCGACATCCAATTTGATATGTCCCGCCCGCGGCCGCGTTCCGTTCCGTTTACCGGTCGGACGGTTGTCGGACGGCGTCCATTCTCCTCCATTCTCATGCAAAAGCCATTCTTGGAGATGGATGCACCGATTAACGCGCCCCTCATAGTTGCCTCACAGCGCAGCGGTCTTCCGGCGCGTTCAACAGCGTATTTTCAGCCGTGTCAGCAAGAATGACCGAGGTAACCTCTTAAAATGCAACGTACCCTCGTCCTCTTCATCCTGAGTCTCCTCTCTGCCTTGTATCTTTCCCGCAACGCCCTATTCTCTCGATTTGCATCCAAGCGAAACATGGCAACCATCGACCTCCCCACGATGCAAAAGGAATGGCGAAAGGTCCTCGACGAGCTCCCCAACACTCCCGAGAAGATCCCCGCCTTCTTCTTTGGCCACGGGTCGCCGTTGACTATGTCTGAGTCGGCTGGATGGGGTGGTGCGAGCGGGCCTTTGGCCGCGTTTCTCAAGGACTTTGGGCCAGCACTCCTGAAGAAATACCAACCCAAAGGCATCGTTGTGTTCAGTGCACATTGGGAGACACACGGCGAACGTCTAGGTGTGTCCCTTTTTTTCCAAATTCTGTCTCTTGCCCATCGAATCTCCAGTCACCGACTACGGCGACACCAACCCCTTGCTGTACGACTACTACGGCTTCGCACCCAGCTTCTACCAGATCGACTTTAAATCCCGCGGTGATGCCGCCCTCGCCCAACGCGTCGTAGACCTCTACAAAACCGCTGGCCAACGCGCACGCCTTAGTCCCAAAACCGAGGCTCGCGGCGAAGACGGGCGCGGATTCTCTGGACCGGGGTTCGATCACGGCGTTTTCATCCCCTTCCGCCTCATGTTCGGGAACATCTTGACAGATATCCCTATTGTGGAGGTTTCAATCGATTCGAGCTTGAGTCCCGAAGTCAACTGGGGTGTTGGCAAGGCGGTGGCCAAGTTGAGGGAGGAAGGCATTCTCGTTCTATCAGGCGGTTTGACGGTGCATAACCTCCGCGACTTTAGCTGCTTTTCCCCAGACACCGCCAAGCCTGCGCATATCGAATTCGACCGCGCGATTATCGAGGCGGTCAAAGTCAAGGATGTTCGTTGTACTTTCCCCTTTTCTGGTCGCATACTCACTACTTCGATTCTGTAGGAGGTAGCTCGCAAAATCGCCCTGATAAACCTCGTTCAGCATCCCGGCTTCCGTGCGTGCCATCCGCGGGCAGATCACTTTGTACCTATCTACATCGCTGCCGGGGCGGGCGATGGCGGCGCTACACGCCTCGTTACGAACACGTACGGTTCTGAGACTGTTGCTTTCGGGCTGTGATTTTTTATCTCCTATGGAAATATGTACCTTGTATTGCAGAATGTTAATCGGACACACTAGAGTACACGGCCGTCGAGTTTTATTTTAAAAATCAAACCCAGACATCGAGCGGTAGTGTTCAAGTCGATTGACCGCGCAACTGAATATCACAACCGCCAACATGGGGCCTGGGCGACCAGAGACGGACGACTTGAGCTCGTGAACGAGAGTCGCGGGCCATGGGAAGGTCTGGAGCGCAGGGTGCAGGCGGTCTTGACCCGCGTGTACCACGGTGTCTCCACTGCTGAGTGCGACGAAAGTGCGACCAAATCCCATCCTGCAAGACATGCCTCTAGCATGACTTCAAAGTGCTTTAACAAAACTACACGTCCGAGAAGGATTCAGATTTATTTCTGTGAGACTGTGAGTTAAGCAGGCGGATGTGACCGTGGCGGATATCTGTAGAGTGCGGGGTAGAGAATCCAGATGAAGTGAGAGACGCGGAGAATTGGGGAGAGATGCGCGTGTTCTGTTGTCTACCGGCCGCCAGTGAGTATTCGATGGAACGAAAAAGTGGCAAAAGAAACGACTTACCTTTATACTTTACCTTTAACCTACCCGTTGTTGAAGCGTCTTGAAGTCTTCGTTCTTGCTTGAGGTCTCCGAGAGGTCTCTTGAGGACCTCTCTTCATTCTTCAGGTTTTCTGTCTTCACATCTTCTTTCTTCTTCTTGAGTTCTTCTCTTCAGGTCTTCATTCCTGAGGTCTTCGTTCTTGAGAGGTCTCTTGAGGACCTCCCAGAATTGTGCATCCTTAGGGATTCGAACCCATCACCTCTTGGGAGAGGGGGCTGAGTTGCAGGGAGCTTGGTACAACTCAGCCAAGGAGCTATGAAAACATACCAGTTGAACCTGACTAAGTGCACGCTGCAGTGTACAGCGCAGCAGGGTGGGACTCGCTCATCCGCGGGGTAGAGAGACGACGCGGTTCCTCCGCGGCACCCAGGTGGACAGCGATGAGGCTCCATATCGAGGACTTGAAAGTTGAAGTTGACTGTTGAAAAGATGCTGCAGTGATGCCATTCGGATCAACGTCACTGCGGGGATAGCGAGAATGACACGCGCCGTCAAGTCAACGTTTGGTGCTGCCGCGATCACGTGGGCTCGTGACACCTCTGGACGTCATAACGGTCCTCCGCTCTCATACTTAGTCGAAATTGACCGTCTTCAAGGGCTCCGTCAACGGTGGGATAGTGGAAGCCACGGCGAGTCTCCCTCCGCCCACATGGACTCAAGTGCAAATCAAAATGTGTGACACACTCGGGCATCTGTATACAAGGACGGGCACTACAAACACTTCGATATGGTCCTAGGGCACGAAGGCGTGGGTATAGTCGAGCATATGGGACGGAGCTCTGCGAGCTCGTCGGCTGGGGTGATACTTATGCGGCATATGCCAGCTCCGCCCAATCATGCTTGAGTTGCGTGGTAAGTAAGTACATGTCGTCCTCGACTCCTCTCCTTCAACGCCGACGCCTTCCAATTATTGAAAGCCTGGTAGCATACCCCTCACGCTCAGATCATGCGGAAACATCAAAAATTCTGGATCTGCGTCAAACGTCGTCATCTTCTCGAGCGAGACTTGAGCGGGCACGGGGAACTCGTAGAACGCGTCCGGGAGGTCGGGAAATGGCGAGCATCTGTCGAGGGCACGACTCGATATCAAAGTCGCCGACCAGGGACTTGAAGAGGGAAAGACGTGGTCAAACATTGGCATGATGGGTTTCCGGTGCCTTGGGTGTTGGCGAGGTTCAAAGCTCCGGTGTCGAACGCTTTCACCGAAACAAGAGCGAGTTGGATTGTGGAATGTTGTGGTCATGGAAGGAGGCGCGCCGGGGCAACTCCGACGAGCAGCAAGAAAGACAGGAACTTGGGGAGAGAAACACAGTGGAACGAGTGAAAACACTGTAAAATAATAATGCGCTCTTGCTGTTGAATCAGCGCTTCAAGTCGCTTAGGGAAACTTGGTAAGGCATTTTCAATCAATGACAAACTTGCCACCTTTGATTATCGAGCTCCATGTCAGCCAAGTTAATCTGCAGTCAGCAAATGTCCCGGAAGCATGATCCTGCAGTTTGATTGTCGTGATCCTGCAGTTTTGATTGTCGTGATCCTGCGGTTTTGCGCGCCGTTATCCTGCAGTTTTGCGCGTATAAAGTCGATGTATTATTTCGCCCTACTCATCATCTTCTCGAGCCATGAGCGTCGAAATCACCGGCTACAAAGGCTCCGCCAACAACGGTATTGTCGAGGCCACCACCAATCAACCTCTGCCAAAGGACAACCAAGTTCTCGTTAAAATCACTCACTCGGGGATCTGCGGCACAGATGAGCACTACAAACACCTTGATATGGTCTTGGGCCATGAGGGTGTCGGCACCGTCGAGCAGACCGGTGAGAGTGTTACGGATTTGAAGGTCGGGGACGTCGTCGGCTGGGGGTTCATCCACAAGGTGTGCGGGAAATGCGAGGAGTGTTTGCACGGTGCGTAATTGTTTTTCTTCCTGCATGAGATGGGGCCTCACCTCTGGAATTCAGGCGACGACCAGTACTGCCGGAACAAAGAGCAATACGGAGACAACAACCACCACCAGGGCTCGTTTGGCTCGCGCGCTATTTGGAACGCCGAGTGGTTGTACAAGATTCCCGCAGGACTCAAGCCTGAGCATGCTGCTCCCTTGATGTGCGGCGGTGCGACGGTCTTTGGCGTAATTGAAACATGCAACATCCGGCCGACGGATCGTGTGGGTGTCGTCGGTATTGGTGGCCTTGGTCACTTGGCGATCCAGTTCTTGGCCAAGATGGGCGCCACCGTCGTCGTATTCTCGAGCACCGAGTCCAAGCGCGTGGATGCACTCGGTCTCGGCGCGTCCGAGTTCTATCCTACCAAGGGCGTCGACAAATTGGACGTGCAGGAACTGGACCACCTCATCGTCACCACAAGCTTCCTGCCCAACTGGCAACTGTGCGTGGCGCGTCCCAAGAACCTCTCACTCGCTCACCTTTTCATCCAGATATTTTGACATCATCAAGCGCCGCGGCTCGATCTACCCCCTCACCGCCGCCTTCGAGAACCTGGCGATTCCCAATATGTCCCTCGTCTTGGGTGGAATCACTCTGCAAGGGTCCGTCATCTCCTCGCGTGCGACGCACAAGCGGATGCTTGACTTTGCGGTGCGTAACAAGATCGAGCCGGTCGTTGAACTGTTCCCTTTGACGAAGAGCGGCGTCGAGGAGGGTATGGAGCGTCTGCGGGAGGGGAAGGTGCGCTATCGTGCAGTGCTTGTGGCGTAGTGGGGAATTCTGTGTAGACTGTTAATATAGTGTTTTTCATCTGCCCGAGTGGCGGTCGGAAGCAACAAAGTTGTCGATCGGCGTGATCGCCGGATGGCTTCTCCTTCCCGCCCAATTCCTTCTTCCGCTGAGATTTCCAGCGAGTTCGCTGGATTCACACGAGATGTTCACCGAACTAAAGTCCCTGCCACCTTTCTCTCCTCAATGTCTGTCAGACAACGGCTGGGCAACGATCTCAGTGTCGACCGCTTGCCCGGCGCGCCCTCGCTGAACAAGACTTGCACCAAAGGTTTAAATGCGGCGCAGATAGAAGCTGTTGGGCGTTCACACGACGCTATTCTTCTCTTCACGCAGTTGGCCCTCTTGGTCGATGACGACAATCCGGCATTGCGGGGGATGGTGCTGCAACTATGGGACGAGACGGGCATCTGGAAGTGGATGATATTCCTCTACAATGCCAATGCGGATCTCAACGAGACTATCGGCAATAAAGGCCGACCGTTTCCCATGTCCGCCGCAGAAATGAAGAGCCCAATAGCCACGTTGTTGTTGGCGTGTACGGACGCGCCCAGCCTATTGAAACGGATGGCTTCCATTCCTGATGTGGTTACCCTCACAGAAATACTTTGGATGGAATACAGCCTGGAATTCCCGGGTGTCATACACGACGGATTGATTTCCACCATCCAACACATGTTGAAGGCCGCCCAGTCGGTACTCTCCACGTTACTTGACGCCGCTGGAGGCACCCACGTCTTCATGCAGGTTGTATTAGACCGCCTTCGACACCTCACATCCTCAAAACCCTTGGTTACGGAGGACATCAGTCCTCAACTTCGCTTCATCGCCTTCCTCGTCCAAAAGTTCAATCCAATCCTTGGCGAAGTGATGTGCGCCGTGGACGCCATATCTGTGGCCATCCAAAACTCGCAGCTGCGGCAAAGGCTGCAACTGCGGGCAACTTGAATGCTGCGTTCACCGTGGACTTTACCTCAGTTGAAAAGCAGATAATTATTGACGGTGTGGAGGGCTCAACGCCGCGTGTCGTGGCGCCCGTATTTGCCCTGGTGAAGAGCGGTAGCGAGGTCTTCTTGCCTCTGGCGGGGGAAGTTAAGCTGTCGGAGTTGTTCAAGGAGTGAAATGTAGGGAATTCGGATGGTCTCAAACAGGGCCAACTCTAGTCTCTTTCCCTGCAAGTTCAAGACGTGGACTAGGCCGCCCGCACAACCGACTCATTTCGTGTATCAGTGGCTGGACAGACGGCGTTTCCTTGTAGGGACTGCTGTAGCCTCGATCACTTTCGTTCCTACCATCCCTCAAACTCAGAAAAGATTTTAATGGAGTCTAGTAAGTTACATTGACCCTCTTGTTCTCAAATTCGTCCCATCGCCGGGTCAGGGCTTCCACCATGAAATGAGCAGCGTCTTTCCTCGATATCCAAGACCCACACTCGGTTTCGCTGACACGATAGCCCTGGCCCTTTCCTTCCTCGGCTTTACAACGTCCATCGGTGAGTATCCCAGCATGGACGACGAGGACGTGCTTCAGAGTTCCGGGAGCCGGCAACCCAGAGCGTTCTGTCCACCCTTCACCAAACATGTCTATGGTTGACTCGCCGTCTTTTTTGCGATCCCAGTCCCATCCGGCGCAATGAGCAACCACCCTTTCCGTGGCCGCTTTGTCTCTGGCGGGCATCCCAAGCATGAGGAAGACGAGCTTGGCGAGGAGAGGAAGACTGGCGAAAGCGGCTGGCGTTACTCCAATCGACGATTGGAAAATCAGCTTTGGCTGCGGCGCGTCGGCGTATGTCGGCATTGTACAGAGTATATTCAGCATGGTCTGGGTGCACAAGTTGTAGGGCTTGATGATGATGCCTTTTGTGAGGCTAAATCCTTCCGGTACAGCGCCTGGTATAGCGAGTCAGAATCGTTCATGGATGCCAACCCAGATACTACCTATGCTACAAATGGCCGCATCGACAACACCGGCTGCATCCCATGCAGCCCGCACGTCTGATTCCACGAGAGCGTCGCCCTTGACCAGCCGAGCGCTCCCAGACTTGACAAATTTTTGGATCGTCTGGTCATTGTGGAAAATGGACGGAGAACGGAGCAGGAACGTGACCGTTGCGCCTTGTTCTGCCGACGCGTCAATTTCGAACCACGAGACTCGGAATTCGAAGTTGACTTACCAAGCAGTCGCACAGAAGCCAAGTATCCGATATTTCCGAGTCGAGAACCTCCAAAGGTAATGATGCTCAGCGGCGCCATGTTTTTGCAGAAAAGAACAAGTCAACCTTGCATTATATGCATTACTTGGGATCAGTGCGTACAAACCACAATGATTGCATTCATCAGCGATGCATCAGCCATTGCCCAGCTATCCGCTTTTCCGCTTATCCGAGGCATGGGTGGGGTAATCCACATTTGAAGATCGATACAACAGCTTACTAGATGGACCAGGATCGCTTGTTTTCAAACTCTTATTACTTCCTCCCACCCCGGTGAGAGCGCTCGAGCGTCCACGAAACGAGCGGCGTTCTTTCTAGACGGCTTGCAGGCGCCAAGCTCTTTCTCGCTGACGCGGTATCCTTCACCTTCAGCCATATGCGTTCAACACCCGTAGGCCGAATGACGAGTTCCGGGGGGCGTCCTAAGTAGTCTTGTTCGAGCCTTGATTGAACATGTCAGCCGCCGACGATAAAGGCAAGCCTGAATCAAATATTGATGCTGATGAAATCTCCCCGTGCGCTCTACATACATACCGAATACAAAGCTAATTCTGCAAGTAATATCCTCCACTCATCCATACGTTGTTACAAAAGAGAGATCGAATTGCATCAAAAGATACAGCAAAAGAGAACGTCCTCCTCTTCTCATTCTCATTTGGCGCCAAAATGGCTCTGCGCATTATGCCAGATTGAATTCAGCACAAACGCCTCGCTGAGGAGCATCTCAATCTCATGGTCGCCCCAGTCCTGCGTCGGAAGCGACTGGAGGAACATGATGATGCCCTAAGTCGTAGACATTAGGGACTGTACCGAAACAGTGTTTTCGCACGCACCTGGAAATCCATCTGTCGCAGCTTGTCGCTCCACTTGACGAGAAAGGCAGAACACACATAGAGGTGGAACTGCGAGAAGGCGTCGGGTCCCTCGGCCTGAAAGAGTCGTCAGATTACAGAGAACAGAGCATGTACGATCACATACCAAGTACGTATCCCACATACGGACCGTGTTTCGCACACTGATCTCGCGCATGAGCAAGCAATTCATCCAGCGAAATGCAAACTGCATAAACTCGACGTTCTGTGCCTCGAGGTGGGCAGAAAGCGGAGGATCGATACGGGCAACAAGCTCCGCCATACGGCGCACACTCCGCTGGATGCCCGGCTGGGCAGAGATGTAGTTGTCCTGAATCCCGTCTAGTAAACGCGACAGACACCAAAACGCGTCGGCCTCCACTGCCGCCAGCGCACGCGAAGGCAGTACACTGGGGTCACACGTTTCGGGATCAGAGTCAATGTAAGCCGAGAGGAAGACCTGCACAAAAGGCGTTGCGAGGTCATTGATTCCCTGCACGTAGCCGCTTGCAGGGTGCCGGATGGCCCAAACGTATAGAATCCGCTCTAGGGCGCGCTGAGTCGCAGCGTGCATCCACAGCCGCACGCCTGGACGTGTCCGTGGCACATCGATTTCAATCTGGTGCCAAATCTGCTGGTCAAGGCCTTCGCGATCCCGTGCAAAAGCGAGTTCGACGAGTGATGCATATTCATTGCGTTTGCGAGCTAGAGTAGATGCGCGTAGGGGAGTCGGGAGCGGGAGGTAGCCTAGCAAAAGTTGCCAGGCCATCGGTCGGAGGTCAGGGGGAATGCCCGCCCATGCAAGTTTGCGGAGTTCGGCTGTGAGATTTCTGAGACCTAATCCGACCAAGAATTTTTTTTTGTAAAGACGCACCGATATTCACATCCTGACTGGATAGACACTCGACAAACTTGTGACGGCGATTTGTGCGCATAGACCTCTCGCGCATGAGCTTCTCTGAGCGTTCGGCGCTGACTGGACTTGATTCCGTTGGACTCGGCCGTCTCGGAGACTGCTCTGGGCGTCGTGGGCGGTGCTTGACGCCCACCAGCGGATCGTCAATGACAGCGTCGACGTCATCCCTCACAACACCCCGCGAGTCGGACTTTGGCTTGGATGGCGGAATGATATCCATGGGTTCCATCGCGTCGGGCTCGAGATCTCCTAGAATCATCATATCGCCTTCGACGTCGGCATCGACGCCGCCACCCGTACCAGAAGATTCGCTGCGCACGTCTTCAGCTGAGGGTGGTGACGTCCCTCGGGGCTTGGTTTTCACGATGGTCCAGCCGTTCTGGGGGGTACTGATACCGTCCCGCGGCGGGTATGAGCTCGGATTGGGAGCATCTACATGGGTGTAGGAAAAGGCGAGCGTGGATGAGGACGAGTGTGGCTGCGCTGGGCGGGGTGGAACTTTTTGTGGTGGTACCCGAGATGACGAGGGTTTGGGAGCCTCGTCTTCGTTGTCGGAGGTGCTGTCCCAGGCATCGTCCTCGGCCCAGTCTAGTCGGCTACTCCCATATGTCGACGGGTTCACCGCGATGTGCGGCCTGGCTGGTGGAGGTCGCACAGACATGCGCGATCAATCGGAATCAGATGCCAGTGATTTCCGTTCCTCCTGTGCATTAGACGAATTTTATTGTACGGGTGTAAAATAAATAGCTAAGGATATGTATCGTAGGTAGCTGGAGGGATCCACCCTTCGGAGTACTGTAGAATAAATACCTGAAACCCAATAAATAAATATCTCAGTTCAACCTTCTACCTTCCTGCAAGAGTCTTGTACGTCTCTTGAACCTTGTTCAGCTGGTAATCTGTTGCGTTCCAGTCAGCACGATCCCAATACCAGTTTTCAGCTCACCAATCAAAAGACATCTCGGCGCAAACGTGGACATGGTTCCAATCAGACTCTTCAAGGCCATGTTGAGGGCCGGATAATCCGCATTCGAAACACTCGCCGCCCATCCACGACTGGAACTTCGTGGATTTTTTATGGTAGCAATTCCACGAATGATCACTTGACACACGGCGACCCACAGCGTCTGTGAAATGTCTTGAGCCCAAGTGACAACTTTCTTTTGCTTCGAACTCACGCCCATAGTTGAATCAACATGCTCCCACGCCTGCAGATTCGGAATCCTCTCATTCACACTCACCACCGCCCTCGCCGCATTCAAACACTTGTGTATCGACGCGGGATTGTCAAATGCACTGTGCAGCTGGATAATAGCCACTTGACACAGCGTAAAGGTAACCAATCGCAGTCGAATGGTGTCGATGGTGCCTTGGCCATTGAACGGCGGGAGAGTCTGCATGAATTGATTCAACCCATGTTCGAAGGACGTGAATTGGGCTTGTTCGTCCGGGTCTGAGAGATCTGAGCAGATTCGTGAGCAATTAGCGATGAGAAGAGAAAGAAGAGGACATACTACTGGCACGTTGTCCACCCATATGACTCGCACGCTCAAACAATGCCGCTGCCTTGGCGTGCTGAGCCAAAGTCGAATTAGCCGCCTCGAAATTCGCCGACATGGGATCCTCAACGAAAGATTTCATGGTAGATTGTCCATGAGGGTTGACTGGCACAATTCCCTTTTCGAGTTCAACATCGAATTTCAACATTGCAAGAGAAAACTCACCGAATCGTACACCTCCATATCCAAAGGCCACGGCAAATCGACCTGCTCATCCAATATATCCGACACACTGCTCGGCCACTGCATCATGACACTAAACACCTTGTGTGCCGCCATAATAGACCAAAATGCATTGACCCTCTCCCCCTGCTCGACCGCATCCCTCGTCGAGGGGAGCGGGTACGCATTCCGCTCGCTATGATGTCCATTAAGCCGATGGAGACCACACCCAATGGAGAGAGACGCAGCGGCGTTGATATGATGCATAGCTTCGAGAAACCTGCCCTGTCGGAGGAAATATTGCGCGAGCAGCGCCTCCGCTTGGATGTTTTGTACGATATGGTACGGCTGCAACGCGTTGGACAAGGTGGAGGATTGTTGCACTCGTGCGAGGAAGACATTTTCGTGCGCTTGGAGTGCTGGGGAGCCGCTGAGATTAATTCCGAACAAGAGGATACCGTTGAGGAGGCGCGGGAAGATGGGTCTTCGGGCGTCCGGTGAGAAGACCGACTTCACGATTCGGGGCCCATTGAGAAAGAAACCAAATTGCGAGGCGTGGCGCGCAAAGAATTCAATCCTACAATAATCAGAGGAGGAACCAGGAACGGCCGCTGACACTCACAGGATTTTTGTAACGTTGGGCGGCGGTATAGGCGTCCTCCACCAACCGTCAGAAAGAGTCACCTGCAAGCGCGTCGGAGGTGTCTGGTGAGGTCGCTGGATGCTCCAAGAGGAAAACGAAAAGGAGCCAAGTGGCTGTCCCTCGAGGTGAGGTTCATGTAATATGACTTCGGGTGACGTTGGAAGCGTCCCGCCCAGTTGTCTGATTCTCGCCTCGAGACGGGCAATGCTGGATTCAAGATGCTCGTTCTCGCTACGCGCTTGTGGGTCGTTGTATTCGCAGTCTTCCGCCCGACCCATTTCGTGACAGCGCCGACAAGCGGGACGGCCCCCGTCGCATTTCTTCAGTGGCGGTCAGATTGACGAAACGAAAAAGGAGAGAGAGGGCACACCACTTTGCGTTTCCTGTCGTGTTTTCAGTCATTCTGCAAACGAAACGAGGAAAAAACAGAGACCAACCTGCAGAAAAGACACGCAGTTCCTCTGTCGAGTGCTCTCTTTGCCATGATAATGCAGCAGCGACATTGTGGTAGCCAAGTTTTATAGTTACTGGATTTCACTCGGGTCCAGCCAGTGGCCTAAGCGCTAGGCCTGAGCAACGGCCTCGCAGCGGACTCGGAGGTGCAGTGTGCACGAGCCGAGAAACGAAAATCTACGCGGTGCAGGTTCAGAAACACGTCGGGTGCATGGAAAAACATGCATACCGCGAGCTGAGCCATTGACCCAAGGAGCGAGACCTGCAGTGAAATTGAAAGCGGTATCCAGTTGTTGGCATTCGAGACAAGTGAAGATCGTGAGAACGCAACGTGATGTCCGTCATTGGTCCGTCTAATATGCAATGATCTGCCCTTCGCGGTTGTTTCTAGTAATAGACCTCCTCGAGAATGAACAGCCTTGGAAAGTTGACGCTCTGCGGTGTGTGGGTGCAAAGTAGAAATAATTCCACCTGGGCCCGGCCTCATCAGTACTGGGAACTTCAAGTTCAAAATGGTCCTCCAAAGCCCAATACAGCTAACCGTCCGGTCCCAGTCATTGATGCATTTGATCCTCTCTTTACCTCGGACTTGACCGAAATTTTATCGCATTTTGGCATTGTGGGCGTCGACGCATCTCCGGTACCGCAGGTTTCAAACAAGGTAACTCCGGATCCGCACCCGTTGGCTATAGGATCAACGATCCGGAGGCAACTCGAGCGGCACTGCAGCAGAAACCTCTCCACAGGAAATGACGCAGAAGAACGGGTGTCTTGACACAGCGCCTCGAAGTAAGTAAACAACAAGAAATCATTTGAACCGTGAGAAAACTCGGGAAAGGCATTTGATGCCCGTCAACCCTCATCCAAAACGAATTGCTAATGCGGTGTTCCTCTCTTCCCCTCAATTAAAATCCACGGCCAAGTTGCCCATGACTTGATGGTCCCTGGGCACAAGTTCACGTCGTGGCAAAACCAGGGACGTGAAATTACAGGAACGCACGGACTTGCAACAGTCGTTTCAACATCTCCTTGGTAAACAGATGAATCCGTCCGGGTTGCCTCCGAGTTCCCAAACATGTGTTCAACTCCACACCTAGTTATAACGGCACTCACAGAAAAAGCAAACGGGGATCACCGCAGCCATCATGACTCGGTGGCAGTAGTCGACGTCATGCTCCGCATCCTCAAGGGCGCCCCACCCTCCAAGCCCTTAAAATGAGTGTTGAACAACGTCCTTTCACGCCCACCAATCATGACCTTCACGACATTTCTTCTCATACTTCTCATTCGAGTCCAACTTCTCTGCCACGCGCACCCCGCGACGCGAACACTCGCGGTCACGAACGCATCATCCAAAGCCGGTATCGCCGGCGGCGGTGACGCATCGACCGACATGGCCCAGTTCCTCACTACAGGAAAAGTCTCCTGGTACTACACGTGGGGATTGTCCTCTGTCGACGACACCGATCTCGATTTTGTTCCGATGTTGTGGGGGCAAAAGGACATTGAGCAGTGGACGGACGCCCAAGATGGCATAAACGCAACCATTGCACAGCGCAAGCCCACTGCCATACTCGGGATGAACGAGTGCGTCAACCCACCTGCTGCATGACCACAAACTAATAAGAAATGTTCAGACCGCAAGAACCAGGCCAATCGAACCTCACCGCAGAACAAGGCGCGCAGATGTGGATCACCTACATCGAGCCTCTCCGCGCACAAGGCCTGCGCCTCGGCAGCCCCGCTCCCTCCAGCGCGCCCTCTGGAAAACAATGGCTCCTCGACTTTTTAACGGCCTGCAACGGCGGGTGCACAGTCGATTTCATCGCCTTGCGTCCGTCTACATTCCCTCGACTCACCTTGTTGTAATTTAACCCCGCCGCAGACTGGTACGACGTCAACGCGACCAAGTTCATCGACTACCTCACCGACTTTCACAACACCTTCCAACGCCCGCTCTGGGTCACCGAATGGGCCTGCCAGAACTTCAACAACGGCCCCCAATGCTCGGCAGATCAAGTCTCCTCCCTCCTCAACACCACCCAATCGTTCATGAACGAACAAGACTGGGTCGAGCGATACGCCTGGTACGGCGTTATGCGCGATTTGGGTGGCGTCAATCCGCTGGATGCCATGATGGATGGCAATGGCAAGATTACGAATTTGGGGGAGCAGTATATTGGCAAGGAAGCGCCACAGACGGGTGGTGGTAGTGGCACCGGGGGATTACCTGGGGTACCGACGAATGCCGCTGGCCGTCTGCGGGCGCTGACCAGTTGGGCCATGTCCTGCTTGATGTTGCTTGTGTTTTTGCTGTGAGATGACGGACGGACGGAATGGACTATATGATACCCAACGGACTGCATTGTATCAATAGAGAAATACGGGGTGGAGGTGCGGAATGAAGTCCAGTTGTATGCGTTTGTTTTACCTTTGAATCAGAGGCTTTGATCGAACTTGGACCGCACCACCGTCGTCAGCGCGGCACGGAACTGTGAACTGGATGCGATCAGGGCCGTCGCAGCTCGATTTCCTGCGGACTATTCGATCGGCCTGAACAACAGGCAAGACAAGGTTTATTATTCGAGAAAAGGTTGGCAACTGGGCACTCCAGTCTCCGAGTCGGACGCGGTGGTTTCGAATACACCCTTCGACGTCGCCCACGCTCGCACTCTAATCCCCGATTTCCCGGGCTTCAAAGCAAACCCAAATCAGATCTACGTTGAGACCACCGAGACCAACCTCGCAACGCTCACCCGGAAATCAACTATTGCAACGGTCAAGTAGTTTTTCCGTTCAAAACCCACGAAGCCAACTGAATAAGTAAGATCGATTCAATTCGGATGCTTTCTGTTTGCTCTGGAGTCGCCTGCCCTCTGTGAGGTTGTTGTTTTTGACTGCTTTCTTCCTTTCCGCTCTTTTTGTGCGACTCGGGATGCCCGGTGCACGGATACCCGGTGGTGGCGAGTCGCTGGCGGTCCTTATCTTCGTCCTGCTGGCACAGACTTTTTTCTTTGGTGCGTACAAATCTCATGCTTCACCTCATCCACAACTTTGAACCGCTTCAACAGCAGTGCACACTGTTCTTTTCCCTCTATCAAGCAGGGCACTCTTGTGAGTCTCGTCCGAAATTCCCTCGACATCGACTCACATGCTTGTTGGAAAGGAAATCCAAGAAATTCCCGAACAAACGCGCCCTCTTATTCGTTGTCATCTTCATGTACCTCCTCTCAGCCGCATTCTGGGGATTCTCTATTGCCGTTGTCGTTGACGGAGTCCGCAGCACCATTACGATGACCAGCCCAATTCGTGACGGAATCACCTCATTGTCGTCCCTCTTTACTGCAATCGTCCTCATCAATGTGTGTACTCTCTCAAATTGAATCCCGACTCGCCTTGACTCTCCTCCAGTACGTTCTCGTGGATGGCGTGATCATTTTACGGGCATGGAAAATCTGCCAACCCAAACTGCGTAAATTTCTCTGGATTTCGGTGGTGCTTTTGGCTGCGACTGCAGGTGCGTTCCTGACTGCCAGCACTCGCGGTACTCATTATGACCCAGTTGTCGTACTTTTAATGGTCGGCTTCAGAGCGTCCGCGTTCATGAATGGCCGCAGAATAGGGCGGCATGACCTTGGCGATAATAACAACGTACATTCATGTACAGGAGTGACCATCCTTCAAGTCCTCGCTCTCGCTCTGTCATTTGCGACCAATCTGTCTTCGGCTGTCGTGGTTTGGCCTTCTGTGTGGTTGGTTGATTTTCCTGCGTCCATGGTACGCTGCTGAGCAAAAATTGTGCCAGGCGCAGCATCCGTGTTGCATTCAGACAGGAAGGCTCCCAATGGGAGCAGATCTTCGTCCATGCCATCGATTCCGGCGTTCCATATTGCTTCTCAAGCGTAAGTCCCTCCCTCTTCCTGCTCAATACACCTCCAAGATCTTGACTCAGTTGACAATTCTGCTGGCGCCCTTTATCACCCTGCCCGCCGGCCCTCTGGCAGATATATGGGTTCCAATCAACGTCCAACTCGCCGTGCGTGTCTTCGTTCACCCCAAACTTCAACCAAAATGACCACGTTTCCCGTAGAGCGTCTACCCAACGCTGGTGATCCTCCTCCTCAACATCAAGTATTGTAAACCTCAAATCGAACCGAAATTCGTTCGCTTCCAAATTAGCAGTCCCCTTATCACAGAACCCAAGCCAGCCCAGCTGAGCCGCTTCTCCGACGATAGCTTTGCCTAGATGGACACTATTAGAATGTAGCATATCTATATGGACACTTGACAAGGTATTTGTACTCCCGACCGAATACTCAGGACTTTGGTAAGTAGCAGGAACAATGGTAGATCGGAAGTTCAATAGCACCAAGTCAACTGAGTCGGATCGGAACGCTAACGTACGGGGCAGCAGAATCTCGCCAGGTTCGGATACATACAGTCATTCATCAAGTTCCCCACCCGATAAATACAATGTAAATAACGGAAAGAACATCACTTCAAAGACCGCAACTTATCCCTGACAGCATCAATGTCCCCTCGATTCCACTCCCCCGTCCATCCCCACCCATGTTCGTTCTTCTCAGCACGGATCAACAACGACTGCGAGCCTGAATTCGAACGATCGCGCGTATGTCTGGATTTTGCCGGTGGTGAGAGGTTTGAAGAGGGTAGAGATGACGAGGGTGAAGATGACGAGGGTGGAGATGACGAGGATTCTGGAACGGCCGGAAGGAACAACGACTTGTGGTGACTCGGCACCGACACCGGCGCCAGCGCTGATGTCGAGTCGTGTCGCGGGGTCTCGGGCGTCGTCGGGCGGCTGGATGGTGGAGAGTAAAATGCATCATCGTCAGTCTCGCAGTCTGGTGCACAGGGCTCGATGAGTAGTGGCCCGTCGTTGCGAGTGCACTGGCCATCATCTTGATCGCGCCCCGACTCAGCGAGACGCTGCTCGTCGTCGAACGAAATTGAGGTGGAAGAAGCCGAAGCATGATGGCGGTACTGATATCCGCCCGACGAGGGAGGCCGGGCAAATTCGATGGGCGAGTCGAGGCGTAGCGCATCGTGATCATTTTCTTGATCTTCAGCGAGACCCTCTCCGCCACCGAACGAGGTTGCGCCGAGGGAAGAGGCCGAAGGATGACGGCCAAGTCGAGAAGACGGCGCGAATTCGATGGGCTCGAGGACTATCGCAGCCCCGTCGTCTCCTTGATCATGGCGCAAGTACAAGTCGTCGGCAAGACACTTTTCCTCCTCGAACGAAGTCGCGGCGAGGGAAAAATCCGACGCCGAAGGCCCCCCACCACGACGGCCATATCCTGAGGAAAACGTGGATGTGCGCCAGGACGACGACAAATCCGATGTGCCGCTCGAGTCGTCCGCACGCGTGTGGGGGTTGAGCGGCGAGGGTAGCACCGTGCCTAGTAGATGGCGTGCCTTGGTGGTTGCAAGTCCTTGAGCTTGATCAACCGCGCTGAGCACCGAATGTTGACTGGACGCGGTATCCGATGCCGGTTGTTTCCGACGCAGACTGAGTCGCAGCCCAAGGGGTGTTCGCGCCTTTGGCTCTGGCGGCGAATCGGCTGCCTTGCCTTTACCCTTGGGCAACTTGTGGTACAGCTTGAGGAGGGGTTTCGGCGGCTTGGCTGCGATCGTCTCGTAAGCGATGTACATTGACGCAGGGGAACGCGGTCGTGGCCTGCGAGACGGAGGAGACGCACGGGCAGCAGAGGACACCGACTCGGTCGATGTGGACATGGACCCCCCGCTCGAGGGAAGAAAGCCACGTTGAGGAACGTTCAACGCATAGCGAAAACAAAATACGCGGAGCTCGCGATAAAAGATGATGTATGCATGCGCATCGAGGTATGGAGTCGCCATGTGATGGATTGTCGCAAGATTGTCGCCACCATTGGGCGCGTGGACACGGACATGGAAAGTTCAAGCTATAGTGCATATCTATGGTCTTCGAGAATGTTTGTCTAGGCTTTGCATGTCGCCGTCGAGTCCTTGGAGTGCCATGGTGTTGCGGGAATTCAGACTCAAATGCACAGAAAAGAACTGATGGAGCAGCGCGCCTCGCGTAGAAAGAAGTACCGGAAAAAGAAGCATCGGAAGCAAGTTACGGTGATCCGAGTCAGAGTGTCGGGAGCCGAGGCTGCCTCTCCGGATCTGATGGCGGGCCTGGGGATCCTCAGGGTTTCCACATTTTCCACTGTACAAATGCTACAAATTAACTAACATATAAGTAATCTCAAAGGCTACACTTGGTATAACTTCTTCTAAGTATGTATTTACAACCTCTCCCTCGCCAAAATCTCATCCGCCTCAACAGTACATTCCGCCGGCGTCCTGAAAACCCTGAGAGGTATATGTGGAGGCAACTGCGTCCTCGCACGCCAAACTCGCAACTGCAGCTCGTTCCTCCTCCGCTCGGGCTCGGATACCGATCCAAGGGTGCTCGTGCTATTAGACCGCGTGGGGGGAAATGAAGTCGGCTCGTTCGCAGTCGCAGTCATCGGCGTCATACTCAAAATGGACTCTGGCTCCTTATTGAGTTGCTTCGAGGGAAAGTACTCCGTCTGGGGAGGTAGCGCATACGCAGCAGGCGTCGATGGTCGCGAGGACGGTCTGGATATGGACCATTTCGCCTTTGACGACTCGCCGCTCAGTGAACGACCCGTCGCTCTCTTGCCTGTAGGGTCGCTTATGGCTTCCCACGATTCAACGTCCCGGATGAACACACCGAGGACTTGAGTCGGATGATCGGATGCTAGCCTTGGCTTTGTTAGTAATGAATGAGTGGGCAAACATTGGACTCGACGCACTCGACATATAGCTCGAGGTCCTGTTCTCCAGAATCACCAATGAGAAAGAATTTGGACTCGGGAAAGGCGAGCAGAATCTCTTGTACTCCCGCCCGTTTGCGAGCTGCTGGAGCCGACAAGAGACCGCTGAAAAGCGAACGGCCCGCGTACGACCGCAGCTTGATAGACCCAGGCGGCAGCTGAGCCACTGGGAAAAAGTCGGCCAGCACCGGGAGAATCTCGAACGGTCCATTGGACTAGATTGACGTGAGCCAGCTGCAGGGAACCAATGCAAGAAAAAACTCACAACATAGTGGAACCGAACGCCACGCTTCCACATCCGAGTGTACCATTCACCCATCCCTGGGATGATAATGTCCTTGAGCTCCTTGACAAACACATTGTGGAAAATCTCGCGAGCGCC
This sequence comes from Roridomyces roridus, assembly GCA_029378245.1. Taxonomy (NCBI): domain Eukaryota; kingdom Fungi; phylum Basidiomycota; class Agaricomycetes; order Agaricales; family Mycenaceae; genus Roridomyces; species Roridomyces roridus. The sequence goes on from JARKIF010000166.1 coordinate 21,949, forward strand.
ACCCAGGACATTGGATTTCTTGACCGTGTCGTCAATATCCGAAATGACCCGTATCGGGCTGTATGTGAGCGTTACATGGAGCGACTTTGTCTCGATGGGCGACGCGGGAGGTTGCAACACGTTGGAACTCGAGGCGGGGAACAGTGTCGCAGACACTAATAATTCATGCTCCAACAACGGGTCTCCGAACGCGATATGAAGCGCCCCGGGATGCTGACAGAGCTCTTCCCATGAAACGTGTATTCGAGCCTGGAAACTCCCGTCTACGCCAGTGACAAGGTCGCGAGACGTGACTGGGCCGTGAGTGCGCGCATCCTGCTCCTCCATCGTGTTATGTCTCGCTGGCGCTCCGTCCGTTTTGAGCGGAGATGCAAACAGTTGAAGCCGGACGGTGCGGGAGGATATAACAGAGGACCAAAACGGTTGTATACGCGTCTCGAGATTCCTGTGCAACCTCCGCACGTCGCTGGGGACCGAAACCGCGGTGTTAGAAGTAACGATGGGTGACTCGTCGGATTCCGAAGCAGTGTCGTCCTCTTCGTTGTTAGGAGCGTTGATTTGCTGAAACTGACGCTCCAGCGCCTCCACCTCGTATTCTTCAGTGATCTCTGTCGGTCGTGGAGGAAGGTTGACGGAAGAGAGAAGATCCTCCGTCGACCGAGACAGTCGTCCATCTCCAGAACCGTCCAGTTTCGGCAGGGCCGCGAATCCTGCGTCAAGGTTGCAGCCTCCTATTAAGTGGCCCAAGTAGCATACGCACCCTTTGCCAGACGAATAAACGCCCGCTGAGACCTACTCGCCGACTCGGGCGCACGGTGCGTTGAAGCGAACCCCGAGATGAACAACTCGATGTCGAAGGCGTCTGCACGTCCTCATAGTTAGAAACCGAAACGAAACGAAACGAATTGCGAACCTTGTAGTCGCCCCGCCGTATCCCTTCTATACCGCCTCGTCGCCCAGCCAGGGAACAGCGCAACACGCTCCGAGCCTTGTCCACTCCCGCCACCAACAGTACCCCGCATCCCAGCAGAGATCTTCTCACCAGCCCAAGCCTTCCAAGACTGTTTCGTCCCATCAGCACTGACTTTCCGCTGAAGCGCCGTAGGAACGTTGCGTTGAGAGATATAGCCTTTGACGGCGGAGAAACGAGAGGAGGACGTGGTCATTGTCGGTCGCCAGGGCATGTCTTTGGACATGGTGTACTATTACACAAGTCCTGTGGGGCCAGTCAGTTTTATATAGACGGCAGACAGCAACGGCAACGAACGGCCGACAGCTTTCGACGACGCGCGCCAAAATTCGAAGGAGTTAGCGGTCAAGCACCAATGCTGTCATATGCTATGTACAGTGATCAAGAAACTACACTAATCCCAGCCAAGTCTGTCCGCGCCTCCTTCATCGCCAGCTGGTCCATCACTGCCCGCTGAAGACTCGATCCTGTATTCTTCGTCCTCGCGCCCTTGGGCAGAGGAACGGCCGCAGATGCAACAGCAGACCGCATTTGTGCAGGCACAATAATCGGTGTCGCACGTGGAGGAGGTGGCCAACCGCGGTTCGGCTGATTGAAGTGCAGCGCCGCCCATGGTGGATAGTCCTTCTCCAATCGTATTATGTGCTCCTCCAAGTACTGGAGGCGCGCAAGTAGACTATCCGGTGGTGCAGGTACTGAATATAATCCATTGACGGCGAGTACAACAAGTATTGGATAGACATACCATATCGGACCGAGAAATGAGTCTCGATGTCGCGTATCCGCTGGTCGACACCCAAATGAAGTTCACTCGGAGGGTCGACAACAGCAGCAGCAGCAGACTTTTTGAGCTCACGCGCCGCCGTGGATTTTGTCCTTGGACGCGTGGGTTCAGCAGGCAAAGGCTCAACGACCTTTTGTCGCATTGTCCTCTGCAGTGGACCGTCCACATTCTTGGCAATGTCGTATTTCATCTGGGCGTCACGGTCGATGGATTTGGCGTCCGTGCGCGCACATGAAGTAATCTCGTCGGATACACCGTCGGGATTGTCGCGGCTGGCATCGTCATTTATGCGCTTCCGCTTCTCTGCTAGCGTTTGCAGAAACTCGGTACGGTTCGACGCGTCGCTTCTCGCACGATTTTGAGCTAGGAAAGCCGAGATGGATTTGGTGAGCTGCACAGCGGTCAGTGACAAGACAAAGGTGGAAACTCGACACTTACTGACGTCGGCGAGGCGGGGTTCGGTGCGTGGATGTATTCAAGCTTTCGTTCCTCCAAGGGACGCGTCAACTCGGGTTCAGCGCCTTGTTGGATGGCCTGTCGATATTAAGCCGACTGTGCGTGTTATTCTGACTGGAACGTACTACGATGCCCCGAAGAAGATCTATCAAGGCCTCGGGCACGTTCTTTAGCTCGAATTCGGGGTTCATGACAAGAATGTCGGCTTCAAAACCATTCAGCGCTTGCTTGAGTCCCGCTTTCCCCATGAAATCTTTCAATAGACGGTCCCAATGACGGTACTTTGGAGGTGGAGGCGGGGATGGAGATGGAGATGGAGGTGGGGCTGGGGCTGGGGCTGGAACTGGTGCTGGAACTGCAACTGGCGGCGGGGGCAGCGTCTGAGAGTTCTGCACCGCCGTGTACGGGTCAGCGTACCGCACACGGTAATTTGGATACGAGGCAATAGGCGTATAGGATGTTTGCTGCGTCGAAGAGAACTGCGAGACGGGTACAGGGGCTGTACGAAAAGTCGGCTGCTGCGAGGTGGACGGGTAGCCTGTGGACCAGTTGGCTGCCCATTGAGTAGTTTGAGGCTGCTGCTGGTATTTGGGCGTCGAGGACGATTGCGAAGCATTGCTTGGGCGCGAAGGTCCAGCAGCGGACGGGGGTGGGCCGTTGGTCATATCGACATGGGCGTGATGAAAGACGAGACGCGTTCTCTTTGTTTACCACCAACTACGATGGCGAAGAAAAAAGACGACGCTCCGAATGCCAGCAATGTCGTGAACAAGGACATTATCCAGCGCCTTAATTTCATGTACCAAGCCAGCGTCTACCTCGGCAGTGTCCTCCCAGTACCTCCTCCTGCCACAACCTCACCGAAACGGAAGAAAAAGGCGCGCAAAATGGACGTCCACGATCTCTCCAAATCCTATGTACACTCTATGAAAGTCGTGGCGAACAAGACCATGGTCAAGATGTAGCGTGCAAGTCATCATCTATCTTGGCTGGTCTTGACCTGGCCTCGCAGGGATCCCGCCGTGAAACGCACGCTTTGCGCTGGTTGCAACATCGTCCTAGTGCCCGGCTCCACGGCATCCGTCAGAGTCAAATGTAGGTCCCCCATAGCTGCTATTGTGCGCATCCTTGAATATCGCTGTCCAGCATCGAAATCGCATGGCCATATCATGCTCTACCATTGCAACTCGTGCAATTCGACTCGTCGAATACCAGCGCCGCCAACAGCTGCTGGGCCCTCGACTGAAATGGAAGTAGACGTGGATGAATCTTCCGAACCGTCTCGCAAACGAAAACGGGGACCCACTCCGCGCGTGCCGCCTCTGTTTGCGCGACCGGAGCATATTGTACTCTGTGGCGACGCGAGATTACCAGACCGCGATCCACAACTTGGAGACGGAATATATATAACATGAATCGTTTCTGCATTGTGAGGAGGTCCCTACAAGCAGAGCTTGGACTCGAAAGAGTGGTCCATATCTACCCAACAAATCCTGCAGACACGCCCAGCTGCTTCATAACGCCCAAGAAAACTCCCATGTAACCCCAGTCCTCTCACCGATAGCATGACTTCAAACGAAAGTACACGTCTAAAAAGGATTGATTTCTGTGAGACTTCGCACATGGGGACTTGGGAAGAGATGTGTGTCTAATGGCCGCCAGTTATACTTAGTATTCGATGGAACGAAAAAGTGGTAAAAGAAACGACTTACCTTCATACTTTACCTTTAACCTACCTGTTGTTGAAGCGTCCTGAAGTCTTCATTCTTGCTTGAGGTCTCCGTTTGAGAGGCCTCTTGAGGACCTCTCTTCATTCTTCAGGTCTTCTGTCTTCACATCTTCTTTCTTCTTCTTGAGTTCTTCTCTTCAGGTCTTCTTTCTTGAGGCCTTCATTCTTGAGAGGTCTCTTGAGGACCTCCCAGAATTGTGCATCCTTAGGGATTCGAACCCATCACCTCGCCAAGAGAGGGGGCTGAGTTGCAGGAGCTTGATACAACTCAGCCAAGGAGCCATGAAAACATACCAAGTAAACCTGGCTAAGTGCACGTCCGCTCCAGTGTGGCGGGGTGGGATTCGCTCATCCGAGGGCAGAGATAAGACGATGTTCCTCCGCGGCACCCACAAGCGGACAGCGATGAGGCTGCATATGTAAGTTCAAGTTGTTCGGATCAAGTTCACTGCGGGGATACCGAGGATGACATGCGTCGTCAATGGGGACCGGCATCACCACTGACGCTGATGGCAGCTTGGTCTTGTTTGTTCCGACGATTTTTCGGTTCCCACTTTGCACGTCTTATAACTTTTTACAACGAAGCTCATTCACTTAGCACCAAACTAAAAGTAGTCACCAAATAAGCTGAAAAATAGTGCTAGCTGGCCGCTTTTTTTGTCTGCCCCCGTATTACACGAATAATGATTGTTTTTCAGCGGACAAGCCCTATTCCCAGAATTTTGCACCAGATTTGAAAAATCTGGCCAGCTAGCGCTGGGAAGGGAGGCATATAGAGGATTTTGTCTCAGTGAACCCCGACGATATTCGACCATTTGACAAAGTTATAAGCCCCATCATTTTGCTTTGATTTCGTGATCAACTCGCGTGGATTGTTCGTTTTCTAGTTCCACTTGAGGTTGACTCGGTGGAAACATGATTATCGACATCTTATGAGTTCAGAAAACTCACTGGCAAGAGAATCAAGCTCCAAAATGGCTGCTTGTGCTGCTTTAGGACACAAAAACCTCGTGAACGATGCTTGTGCAACCTCACGAAAAATGAACCATTCCAGAGTCAAAACGGCCCCACAGAGCATCCAATGACACAGTTTGAGAGTCTGGGAACACAAAATTTGTGTTCTTCTCCCCAAGCACACCAAGGGACATGGTGGCAGATACAATATCTGGTGTCGCTGAAATTGTGCCGAAAAGTCAATGCTGTACAGAGCCAAGACAACGTTGAAATCTCGAAGCCCGTGCAGGGCCACATGTATATGGATCTAATAAACATTTTTTTTCACTGTAGCTAAGCTGCCAAGTGCGTGTGGAAACCAGAACCAGCGGGAACATGGATTTGATACCTTCAATCGGAGACCAAACAAGGCCAAAGCTGCCGTTGATCACACCCGCGTTGCCGGTCCCCATCGTCAAGTCGACGTTAACTTTGATGCTGTCGCGATCACGTGGGCTCGTGACCCCACATGAGTGTCGCATTCAGCGTCTTCAAGAGCTCCGCCAACGATGGCATAGTCGAAGCCACGGCCTCCCTCCGGCCACAGGGACTCAAGTGCAAATCAAAATGACACAGTCATTCCATACTACACTTTCTTTCTCATTCTTTCTCTATTCCTCTGGCGTCACAACACCAAACTGCGGGGTCAACCAGAAATCCCAGTCCTCCTCCTTATCAGTATGACCCCCAATCTTGAGCGCACGCAACAACCCACGATACTGTCCGTCGTCGATCCGTGTCCCATTCGCATATTTGCCATCCAGCACAACAGTGCTGTACCCATCGTACGGATCCTGCAACTTGCGCGTCAATGTCCGAGTTCCCACGGCGGTAGTAGTTTGAATCTCACATCATTGTTGCGAGGCACGTAGTCGAATTCAGCCAGCGGACCGATTGTCTTGACACGCCTCGAGGAACTGGGGAGCTCGATATCCGCCTTGACGAGATCAAATAGCACCTTGGCGCTGCCGAATATCATTCTATACACGACAAACGGAGAAGCATCTTGGTCCATGAATGTATAATTCATCGGACCCGTCTGCACGTCCCCGTCCGAATCGATCATAGCAGGAAGGGAAAAGTCAAAGTACCAATTACTCCTATCGAGCAGAGGCGCGACCTTGAGCGACGCGCCAACGCCGAGATAAGTCACTTTGACCGTCTCAGTAGGCGACTCCACGTGAATGAACCCCGAGTAGACTGGGAACGACGCGTTGTCTGCCGAGGGCGGCGGCGTGAAAGTGAGGTGGATGTATTTGGTGTCATTCGGGTGAACGGTCACTTGAGAGCGAGAAAACTGGACGAAGGCAGCGCCGGGAACCATGATGGGATCGGACAGGACGGTGTAATCCTGGAAAGAAGAAAATTAACGCTGGCTCGTCGAAAGGGCACTGATTACTTACGGAGACGGTTTCCAGCGTCCCCGCAGGCACGTGGGAGATAGTATACGTGATCGGTTTATCGCCCTTCCGATTCCAGATCGAGATGGTATGGCTGCAATTCTTGTCAGTTCGCGAGCACAATTGAAACACGAAACCACTCACTTGGCCTTAAAATGCGCCGTATCATTCAGCGCAATATGTCCAGGCGACACCACACTCTTCATGTTAACAGCAAGATCCGCCTGTATCAGCCCCGCGCCCTGTTGAGCAACAGTATGCGGTATAGGATCGTCAAGCGACGATGGGGTACTCTTGGCTGTCGTCTGCAGGACGCGCATCACGACCGCGCCCACCTCAGACCCGGTTCCAAGCTCATTCATGACCAAAGCGGCAGCCCCCGCGACGAATGGGCAGGCCATGCTCGTCCCGGAAAGCAAAGCGTAGCCCCCAAGTGCCAGTGGGAACGTGGAAAGGATGCCTCCGCCAGGTGCCATGACCATCGGGGACAGCTCCATTTCAAACGTCGGGCCCATAGTTGAGAAGGAGCTGACCAGCCCTCCCGTAGGGTTCGGAAGGTTAAAGGCTCCGCCCGTTTGAGGGAAGCTGACGGTGATGGGAGCTTTGTTGATGAATTGCTGCACCAGCTAGAATGAAGATATATCACTGGCCGAACTGTCTGTAGAGAATACAAGACTCACGAATTTCCCATCAGCTGCGCTGATCAACACGGCCGTGTATCCGTCAACATCGATGGCAGCCCAGGTACCTTTATCTGAGCTGTATTACGAGCAGTAAGTATCTGATGAACTGAAGACAAGATCATACTTGTAGATGAAAACAACTTTGCCGCCTTTCGCCTGGATGTTTCCCAATTTCTGGGTCTACCAAATTCGTCAGATGGGCCGACGTCACCAAGCTGAGATATAAGTACGAATGAACATGTGCCCCGATGCACGACCACGAGGTGGCCCGAAAGGTCAGGCGTGGAATCTGGAAGGGGATTGCATGCATCATCCACTTGAGAAATGTTCGTGGAGGTAGCATAGATAGGCAATGCCCCAGGAACGTTCAATGGCAGCGGCTGGTTGTAGGTCTGCGTAATATTAGCATTCATCAATTTTCGAGTAACGAGACTCACGATGGGATCATGGACAACACCATGGACAGTGGCGTTTTGCACCGGAGTATCGATGTTGTCGACAGACCCTACGGAGATGACTCCGATTCCTCCCGCAGGCTCAGAGGTATACCACGGGCCCTCTCTCCCATCTACGGGAACCACATTAGTCGAGAAATAACAAACATGGGGAGGACGTACCATTGCCCGCGGAAACTGTAACAACGCGGCCTTGAGCAACCATACGCTCTGCAACGACGGATGCGGTGGCTTCAGACCACCCGCTGGCGGCTCCGATCGAAAGTGTCATAATGTCCATCTCGTCGTTGTACGCCATGATGAGGGCTTGAGAGATGATCGCGTCGGTGGTTGCCCCATAACACCCAAAAACGCGGTATGCTGCCAAGGAAGCACTGCTGGCGACTCCGCTGAAGTCCAAGGTGTTGTTCGGAGAAGCACCTATAATCCCGGCTACGTGGCTGGGCACAATCGAATCAGGCTAGGCTCTGTGATATAATGCAAGACACGAACGTTCCATGCCCATTGCATCTGGGGGGCGTAAGCAAAACGATGGAATTACAGAAGGATCACTGACTGGTCTAATGGGTTGGGACCAGGATTTGGCGTATTGCCCCCGTCATATGCATCGCCGACAAGGTCCGCGCCTTTGAAGATCTTGAAGCCGGGACCAAAGCCTCCTCCCAGGAGGGGATGCGTGTAATCGACACCCGTATCAATTCTGCCGCAGGGTGAGCTAGCTGAAAAATGGCAGCAAAGATCACACGTACATTCCAATCTTCACCCCTTGGCCGAACATGCCTTGAGCGTGAACCTTGTCGACACCAGTCATCTTATGAGTGCTAGATGTGTCGAGGCCGATGTCCATCGGATCCTTCACGACCACCGAATTGACCGGCCTGGGCTTGTTTAGAGGCATTCCAGTCACAGATGGTTTACCCACTTGGGAGCAGGGAACTTGCGAACAGGACGAACGGCTACGACACCATCGATTTCTGATATTTTTGTCGCATCCTGGGGAATTCGTTGTGAAATGGGCAGGCCAGAAAACGAGTAATTACAGCGGATGACTAATACAGGTCAATGTGTGAATTAACGGGGATTTGGGACCTACGTCGAGTTTTACGGCCGCGCCAACGAGGATGTTTGCCGTGTTGTATTCGTGATCGACGTGGAATCCGATGGACTTTTTGCGCATAGCCCCGTAGACCTGATCATGCTGCGAAAAAGGTCGAGGTCCTGTTCAAGCAATCAAAGAGAGCGCCTACCGATATGACCCGTCCAGCATTGTTACTGGAGAACTCGATGATGTAGGCGTTGGGGACATATTGGGATGCCTGAATCGCCGGTTTGACGCTTGTCGAGAGTCCAGACGCAATGAGTGCAAACGCGAGGATGAGTGGCCGCATGGTTTTCAAGTGGGCACCCGCTTGGAAGCAAGACATCGGAAAGGCGCGAGTTAATAACCAGGCGGAAAACTCGGTTCCCGTACGGATACGCGCGATGGGTTCTAGTCCTGAGCGTGGCCCCGAAGGACAAATGATACGTACAAGAGGGTTTGGGCCCGAAACGTCCAAAAGTTCAAGCTAAACGATGTGATTCTGATATGGGAAGACACCCAACCTCTCGACTAGTGTACAAGACTCACCGTTCCTTTAGGAGCCTTCCAGTGTCCATGCGTTCTCCTTGACCAATTTCTCCCGCTCCAGAAGGTACTTTCCTGTAGCTTGGTGTCAGAGAGGAGAGAACGATGACAAAATGCACTTTCCTTCCTTATACTTCTGCGTAAAATCACTTGCGCGATGGTAATACCAACCCACTCGCTCGTTGCACCCGACACAATACGCGTCAGCAACGGTGTGGACTCCGGTACTGTATAACGGAAATCAGTACGTGTCCGCGCCATTCAATAATCATGCACATGAGACTGCGGTCTTCGCGGTTACCCAACTTGACATTCACCGCGGAGTGCATGAGGCTGAAAGACGGCGGGATATCAACGAAACTGCATCAACACTAGTCGCGTCCCTACAAACCACGTCCCTCGCGGCCTTGGAAGAGCTTGGTTATCGTTTCATCTTGTAAAGCCTGGGCTTTGGTGAGCCGAATTCATAAGAGGGGCCGCGGCATACAAGGACAGCAGAGCATTTGGAGCAGTTGTAAGTCGGGTGGTCAGGATATGCTTGGATAACTTGGTGCTTCGTATCTGACGAAGGAAGAGACATGCTGGAGGGTTCCCTCGTCGAAGAGACTAGAGGGCTCGGACAAGCATGAAGGCCTCAGGTCGCCGGATTGGGACGAGTTGACCGGTCTGATTGCCGCAATCCGCTCTCTTGAAAACTGAAAATGGTCAATTAAGAGCTCGATTACAGGTAATTATGAAGCCATTAGTGTACGGTAGCAGTATCAAACCTCCGCCAAAATTCGCACCAATATCTCTTTAATGGTCGTCCGCGCAATTCCAGCAGGCATCTCCTCCCGGTCGTCTCCAACAGCAGGAAACATGGCACTCCCCAGAATTTCGGATTGTGGCCCGTCGCGAACTCGCACACGATGAGTCATAACACGCGGAACGATACGGGCAATATCTGCCTCGCTAACCTCCAGCACAGCGTCCCAAGCTCTCCTCATCTGATGCTCCGTCGTCTGCACAGGGGTCGAAGCACTATCCGTCTCTTCTACAACAACCTCAATCGGCTGGTAACGATGCGCGTGCCCATTCCCGGGCGCCGCGAGTGGACTGTCGTCGTCATGGTCCCCAACGTTCTTCGTAGGACTGTTCCCATGATTGGCGAGAAAAGTCGCGTCGTCGCGCACGAGTTCCATCCCCGTGAGGTCCCCGCCAATGACACGGCCAGCGCGTGCCAGCTCAACAGCGTCTCGGATGGTCTTCGCCGTCAGTAAAGTGGCATCTAGCTGCGGATGATGTCGGGCAGCAGAGAATAAATCACAGGCGTAAATATTCAGCGCAGGTGAGATATGCGTGCGATGGAAGCTCCTGCGCAACTGTTGGAGAAGCTCAGGTGAGAACAGGGGTGGCTCTTGAAGATGATGATACGAGTAACGGTGACCATGCGGCGGTAGAGGCTGGGTGAGAAAGGGGGGAGTCGATGTCGGTGTTACTGGTAACGGTGGTGAATGAAGAGCAGGCGACCCACGGTAAGAACCCGAGTTGCGTGCCGAGGCTGCCACGAGGGAACGCGTCGTTTGATGCGGGGAAACCGCCACGCTCATTGCAAATTTGTCTAGCTGCGTTTATGAGCGTCGTACGATATTCAGTCAAGAGAGCATACCAGAGTCTTGTGGATGGCCGGTCGCTCGTGGGCATCCATCGGGCAGACATAAATCATTATGAAACCATCAGGCAGATTCCAGACCTCATCTCCGTCCTCGTCGTCCAAGACGACGCGCCGCTCTGCGAGCACTGTTGACAGAGCCCGTTGAGACGGCATTGTTGCGTTTTCTAGCCCAGAAATCACCAGCGCGCACGGCTGCAGAGCAAGCGCATCAAGCTTGGGCCTGAGTGGAGTGGGGTCCGAGAATGCGTGGGGAAGTGGAGCGCGTCCTCTAGGGGCCTTGGGCGCCGTGCGGAACGGATTCAGATTGGTGGCCGAGCTCCCGGAGGACGGCACATATTGGTGACTGTCCCCAAAGGGGTTGGATCTCGCGGTGCCTCCTTGAAGCTCATTCGGGTTCGACATGGAACGGCGAGGGTTCCTGGAAGATGAGCGGGCCCAGGTGGCATTGTTGCGGGTGCGGTTCGCATTCCGCTTCGGGAGAGGACCTTCATCTTGAGAATCGACAGATGCAGACCAGGGCAGGAACAGAGAGCGTAAAAACGGTGCTCCGCTGCTCTCAGCTGAAGAAGCAGATCGCGGTCGTATTTTGAGCTTGTGTGTGGGAAGCCCAAAAACAGAAGATAGTGTCTAGATTGCCGGGGTCAATAACGGTTGTCATTAATACATCAGCGCCTCAGAAGATGCAAGGTACGTCGCTCGTGACATGCGCCACGTTCTGTGTCGCTTGATGCGAAACATTCAAGTGGTCTAGCCTAACCCGTCGAGAGTCAATTCACTCCCGAGCGCTCCGAGCATAACGCCGGGCTATCTCAGTGAGATTAATGAATTAAATGCTCGGGCCAGAGGCAGTGCGCTGAAACTGATGCGAGTACTCACGAGGAAAGCAAGTTTGACCACGAGGCGGACGTCCTCTTCGCGAGCCCGCAAAAGCAGATGTTTCTCTCCTGCTATAAGGCAGCGGAGGACCGACTGGAATACGACGGCATCAAGAGGCAGAGATGCGGGGGCCAGTTCTCGAACATGCGCCAAGAGAGTGGGGAAAAATGTAGGACCTGGGAGGAGATTGGAGTCAAGGAGGTCCATAGCGATTGAGACTTTAGTTGTTCTGAGTTGCTGAGTAGCCGTTCCTGCGATACATTGTGGTGGGAGTTTGAAAGGAAGTCAATGGGGTTATGATTGACAGGCAATATTCCGCTTGCGATCCGAGTCTCTGGGCCTCTCTGTCACTTCCTCGTGTGCGGTACTGACCTCTCTCTCTCATGGGATGGCCAGCGTTCCATCCCCTGAACGCTCGTCAAGAACCCAACGCCTCTTCTGGAATGATCAAGAAGCAGAAAGCACGACCGCGGCCGTCCAATTCACGGTGGATGATACCTCTCCTGCCATCTTCTACGCACCGTTCGGCGATTCATTTAGCACTCCGGCGCTCTCTGCTGGATGGAATCCCTACTGGTCGCAACCTGGCTTCTCTAGTGCGAATCTTGGCGCTACTGGTATCGGCCAGAGTCTCCACATAACTTCTCGTGACGGTGCTTCTCTCCAGATAATCTGGAAAGGTGCGTCGGCTCGCGTTGTGTTCAGTTCAGCCGTTGTTCAGCTCCCATCCAGGCACTGGCATCACGCTCTATGGGAATGTCACCGACGCTTCATACAATATTACCATTGACGGAGAAGCTATGGATTTGGTGTCCGCAGATCTCTTGAATAATACTCTGGCCGCATTCGCCAACCTAACCGACACAAACCACACGCTCTCTCTGACTGCCCGGACGAGTTCACCTGAATCTCTGTTGGAATTCGACAGAGCTCTTCTTGTAGCGCCCCCACCTGCAGGTTCTGGCTCAGCGTGTGTGGTTTCTTGTTCCTGTTGCCTTGGTTTTAATCCTCCGAAAGCCTTGATTTTACCCAACAAGTCGTGAATGATACCGCGTTCGCTTTTCGCGGACAATGGAATTTTCTGAACGACTCGGACTTGTCGCACGAGTCAACGAATGTCGGTGACAGTGCAACTCTCCAATTCCGAGGGACATCTTTCCTTTTGCTCGGGCTGACTTCTCCAACAACCGGAAGGTACGATCCCAAGACCTGTAGATCCCCTGCTCATCCCCATCAGTTACTCCGTTACCTTGGACAACGTTACCACCGTCTTTTCGGGCAAGTCGTCGTTTTCGAACGACCACTCGCTCCTATTCTTTGCATCCGGATTGGATGCGGAGACCGTTCATGATTTTGAGATTGTGAATACTGACGGCGGGACTCTCAAGATTCCGGTGGCTAACGCGACTGTTTTGTATGTTTTATACTATTGCGTTTGAGTATCCCTGCTCACATGTTTCTCAAGTGCTGCTTCGACATCCTCCAGCCCATCTGGCACACCCACCTCGAGCTCCTCGACTTCGCCGATTTCCGCCGCTGCTGCTGCTAGAAGTGGTTTGTCCAGTGGGACCATAGCAGCACTTGTGCTAGGGGCCGTCATGATCATTCTCGTGGTTGTCGGCTTGCTGGCATACGTCCTGTTATACCGCCCTCACAAAAGACGGCAGCGCACACACCGGGAATCCCCGCCGAAGGAGACCCACGACGAAGACATTATCTCCGTTTTGGAAGTCGCACCCGAGTTCAAGAAAACGGTCTATGACGATCTGCCTCCAATAGCTGGCCCTTCACGCGATCGGACGAGCAGGAGGAGTGGATTCACAAAATGGAAAGAGGAGGTAGAAGGAGGGCTGGGAAGCTGGGGACGCAGTGCTCTGGGGATTGCCTTCCGCCATTCCGGCTCGACGAGGATGACTAACTCGGATTCGTCTAATGAGTACGATATGGAGGTCCGGAGCGACAGCTACAAGACCTCTTCTGCTTCTGGATCATCGAATGGGTATGGGTCGACACAAGGTGCAGGGAAAGGGAAAGGAAAGAGCCCAGAGTCGCGCGTGAGCAGATGGACGAGGAGGAGCGAACAACGGGAGGCGTCACTGTCTCCCCGTTACAAGCTCGATCTGCCTATAGAACCCACTCCGCGCTCAGCTTCCCATTCGGCCGCTGCATCTACCGGTCGACCCGATCCTTCGGTCATATCCTCCCTCTCCTACATGTCCTCACCATCCATTCCATCAAGCCACACCCCCTCCGTTCCTCCTGCGCGACCTTCTCCGTATCCAAATACCCACACCCGTGCTGGGAGCGCCGGGGCTCTGCTGGTTCATGACACCACTCAACCCACCGAACCGGATGACGGCTATATACCCACCCCGATTCATGCCGCCGGCCCCTCTGCTCCTCTCCCGCCCATACCTGTCTCTCTTCCGCCGCTGCCAGAGCCGACCAGAAACGATGACAGCGGCAGCGTGCGGGAGTATGATGTTGATGACGGCAAGAGTGTCCTTGGAGATGGGAGCGCTCGAATCGCTCTGCGCAGCTTGAGCCCGCGCACCGTCCAATCAGATCAACGTAACCCGCGGAGTAAACGACGAGACAAGGAGAAACGGAACGAGAAGGTTACAAATGCACCTGCCACAGCCGCCGATATCTCGCCTGCACCAGATTCAGACACTAGTCTGGTTCTGCGCAATACCAGTCCCTTCCGCGTCGATTTCGATCAACCTGAGCGCAGGGCTGCCCGACTCTCCGGACAGTCTCGCGTGCGTTTTGAAAACGCTGAATCGGTAGAGGAGGGAAGTGAACAAGACCCCACACCGGCTGTTGCGAATCGGCAAGCTTTTCGTCTCACCCCCCCTGCTATGCAACACCCACAAGACACCTCTTTCCTTGACTTTACATCTTCGTCGGATGTATCGCTACGGACTAGGTCGAACGCCTACTCCTATTCCACGTCCTCGCGCTCCATCGTTTCGCGTGCACCTGACCATTCGCGGTGGAGCACTGAAGGAAGTTCTAGCAATATAGCTAGTATCGTTCCACCCCCGCAGCCCACATCACGCTGGAGTGCCACCACCGCTCCCAGCTCGGACCTCCATCGTGATCCCTCCGATGGATCCTCGGCCAGTTTCCCATTCCCCGTTTCTCTACCCGCGTCACCGCATCATCCCGAAGGCACGTTCGCAGACGCCCCATCTTCGTTTGGGACGCGCTTGCAATTGCCGGGGCAAGCCGATGAGAACGGGACGGGGACTCTGAATAGCCTCAACGCACATCCCGCAGATCTTGTCAGCGTAAATATCACTTCTCCGACCGACAGTGTTCCTATGTCTGTCTCGGACATCCATTTCCAGAGCAGCGAAGCGGAGGATGGAGAGGGGTCTCATCATAGCAGCAACCTGCCTACCCACCCTCCGCTGCCGCCTGCCGACGAGGTGCCGTACATTGTACAGCGCGTTTTGGGCTTGCAAACACCGTCGACCGCGGGCTTTCCTACACCAACACCCACTGCAGGGAGTACTAGATTCACTCGTGGAAGCCCCGGGTCATGACACGCCATTCTTTACGGTTTCCCTTGGTGCATGGAGGTTTATCTAAGGACAATCTAATTTGCCCACTTGTATTTTTAAAAGCAGCTTGTAGGACAAGATCACTGCGTCGGCGGTTGAGTGTCCCTTCTCAGCCCAAAGCTAACAAAGCGCCTCAGATCAGAAAAGACTTGTCTCTGATCTCCAGGGCGACCATCCGCCACACTGGTTCCTGTTGATGGTCCGCTCGTGCCGGGGGACGTCAGGTTGGCAAATATGCCGCTCTCTCCACCGGTAAGCCCGCCCCCAGACAGCGGCAAAGAGACCCGACTACCCCCGGGACTAGACAGGTTACTGGCTAGTTGGGCCGATCCCGTAGGGTCCATATCGAGGGAAGACAGGAAAGAAGTGCCTTCCAAGTCGTCTTGGGTGCTCGTGATCGTCAGGAAGGAGTCGAGCAAGTTGTTCTGTTCTGCCTTGGGAGTGCCCTTCAGGTCCAATATCTGGTAAAAATGTCAGTTAAAATGTTGATGGTATTTGTCGGCGGCGGCGGCGGCACCTTTTGGAAGTTGGAGAACGAGGCATCCCTGATTAGCAGAGTGTAATTCAGAATAAATCCTTCCGGAGGGTCCTACAAATTGTGAGGATGTGCAATTTGACAGATAAATGGCACTTACCACGGGAGTAACGATTACTTTGAGAAGAGTCTCTAATCGAGTGGTACTTTTGCTGAGGCTCCGGCTATATCTGGAAGGCAATTGAGGTCACATGGTACTTTTAATAGAGAGAGAAACGCATACGTTGTCGTCGCCAGTGCCTCTCCCGGCATCTTGGATAGACAGGCTCTCACGAACTGCAGGTCTATCAACAACTGCTCTGCCCCTATCTCCTTCAAAGGTCGACTTCGGACCAGCGAGCTTGTGAATTTAGCCAGAACGAGACTGAGAAAGAGTCAATATCCGTGAATCAAAGGTAGTAAAAATTCTCGACCTGCAAGCCTTGTCCACGAAATTTCGCAGGTATTTCTTCTGTTCGACCAGCGGTTTGACCGATTCCACGACCTGGTCCAGAGCGTTCACCAAATCAGTTGTATATGGCGAGGGGCCGACGACTTGTTTCAGAGTCGCCCATGGGGATCGCGCCATGGCCGTAAAAGCAGGTTCACATGCAATCTCGAGCTCTCGTAGCTGCACCACGATGCCAGCAGAAATTACGCTGATCGGAAGGTCAGCGACACCATCTTTTGCGTTTTCAGCGGAACTAACCTAACAAATTGATCCCGCTCCGTCTGCAAGCTCACTTTGTCCTTGAATTCGCCGTTGATTCTACCCCGGATCTTTTCTTCTAGCTGAAACACGATGAGTATGTATTGGATTGGAGCAGACATGTGCGACCTCAAGAGCAGTAGTCTGACAGTAGTCCGCTGTATTGATGACAAGAGCAGATTGTTGGATCTCGCCCAATTCAAAACGGGACTCTGTCGATCTGCGGGCTTGTGACGCAGGCCTGCCGTAATGAGCCCGGGTGCCTGTTACGCTGAAATGAGGACTTGCCGTTTGAGCCCTGCGACAAGAACATCCTCGGCATAGATTCGCAGCCACTTCTTATGCAGGGTAGCCAAATCAAACAACGGTTTCCCGGTAGATAGCTTGGCGCATTGTTCTAGACTTTGTCCATAGAAATAGAACAGCTCGGTCGAGGAAGGAAGGACGGCGATGGAGGAATCTTTGCTGTCAGAGTCATCGGGAACTGTGTTGTCGACATCCAACGATGCCCTAGGGGTGACACCACGGCCCTTGCGGTGTGGTGCAAGCATATCCGCCAGCGCTCTGAGCAGGGTCAGTGCACGTCGTGGAAGCTAGATATTCTTACTTGTCTTGTGCATCGACAAAAACGCCCATGTGTGGCTCAAATGCTGATGTCATGGTTTTCGGAGGTGCGGAATGAGAGGGAGCGGTGGCCTGCAGCATCTCCTGGAACTAGAATGCGGCCTGAGATAAGAGCGGATTGCCCAAAGGAAGTCCTACCGGCGTCGCCCATTTCTTCACCATGGAATTCTCAAAGTCTGCGGCAAGTTGCAAGTTGTCAAGCAAGGCTTTCACGGTCAAAGAGCCACCAGTCTTGGACAGCAGTGCCGCAAGGTCGTCCCTGGAAAGATTCAGATACCAAGAGGAGTATTGGAAAGAAAAGTTACCTTGTGATTTCCGAGAATTTTGCGAGTAAATACCAACCCACTTTCCATTCCGCCGGGAAGACACGACCCTGCTCGACTTCGTGCGTTTGCAAGGTGCGCCTAAACCAAGCGAAACGCCTCGATATGTTGTCCAGCTGTCCGGCTTCATCGCTGGTGCGGAAAATCCGACGGTACTCCTTCAGCTCTATAGCAACGTATCGTTCGATCATCTGGGCGCGGACATCGGCACCAAGCACGTCGACGACTAGGCAGGCGTCTGCAATCACGCTGGGTTTGATTTGCTTTGAAGGATCTTGGAGGTAGAACGCGTCGAAATCTTGGTCAAGATGCGTCTTGAGCTCGCCCTGCAGCTCTTGTATGCGTTTCCACACCTGCGAGATGCGTTGCACGGACGTGTATTGCTTGAACGATGCAGAAATCTGTTTGACTGCCTATACGTGAAATATTAGGAATGGAAACACAAAATCACAAATATACGCACGGCCAGTGTTTGGGCCACTTCGCCATACTTCTTTGCCCTGACAGAATCCTCCAACTGCGTGAGTGCATTGACTGCAAGGTCATTCAGCACCGGTATGAGAGCCAAGTCGAACGACATACCTAGCATTTGCAGCCGTTTGAGAGTGGTCATACTCAGGATGAGATTCCGCTTCGCAAGGTCCAGGACTTGAATGTCCTTGGTGATGTTGCGCACGACGGCCTCTGATTCCGTCGCTTTTTCGCGTATACGAGACATTTGCCCAAACAGATCCTACAAAGAACAGTTAGAAAGGAGAACAGTGTGCGTGGCATGGACACGCACAGAAATCATCTCCTGTATGACATGCATTCGAGTGGGATCTTGATTCTGCTTTAGTTCAGCTTGAAGTGCTTGTATTTCACGCTCTATTTCTTGTTGGTTTTCAACGAGTCGTTCCTGTACCGAGGCTATCTCAGCCAAAGAAGCCTCTGGTGACTTGGATGAGCCCGTCGAACACGCAACAGCGTCGCGCTCACCGTCTGGAAAGAAGCCATTGATGATTCCGACGGGGCTGAAGTCCTCTGAAAGCGTGTCGAGGGGGTCCCCGCCGGCCTGGAGGTCCAACACGCGTTGTATCGCGACGACTAGCTCGTGCGGCAATTCATTGTGTTGGTACATTCTGAGCAGCGCCGTTGATCCGCTTCTTCAAACACCTCCATGTCAAGAATTATATACGGGACCGCCTGGCGCGTCCGCCCCACACCTTCAGACACGCGCATTGACTTTCTGCGACCAGGAAAGAAAACCGGACTGCTGCACTTGTCGTTGAAGCTGTTCTGAAAGGTTTCCGTGCCATAGACACAGGTGGGCATTCCTTGCATTCAAGCGCTCTCCTGGTTACCTGCCAAAGCCTGCCAACCCAAACACTATCGGTACATTCAACATTTGTGCGGTCCAGACTTTCTCAACCCGGCCAAGGGAGGACCTCGTTGGCCATCGGTGGCCAAACGACGTCCAAACCACTCCCCTATGATCCTGCCACCTCGATAACCACGCAGGTCAACGCCTCGTTCAAGACGTCCCTGTCCCAACTCCACACGACTTATCTCGATAGTTATATCATCCACTCGCCTCTCCCGACTCTCCAAGAGACGCTCGAGGCATGGGCAGCCCTCGGTGCTCTACAAGATGCTGGGCATATCCGAAAAATCGGTGTGAGCAACACATACGATGTACGCGTTCTGCAAGCCCTCGCTGCCGTGCGTCCCGTTCAGGTGGTTCAAAACCGTTGGCACGAAAAGAATCGATGGGATAGAGAGGTTTGTCGGTATTGCAAGGATCAAGGAATCGAGCATCAGTACGTTCATTCATCCGTTCCCGCCAGCGACTTTTCATCGTGCCCACAGATCGTTTTGGACCATTTCGGGCTCTCCATCCCTCTTGGCGGCCCCGGAGCTGGTTTCCATTGCCGCGGTTTCAAATTGCACTCCCGAGCAAGTCCTCTTCAAACTCGCACTTATGAACGGAGTGACCCCATTGAGCGGGACCACCAACAAGATCCACATGGAGGAGAGCGTCGCTGTTCCGACACTGGAACTGGTGGACAAATCCGAGCAGCGTAATGCCCTGCAAGCAATAATTTGGGGGTCCTCGTGATGCAAATGTACAGTGTATTGTGTATAATCAAAGCGAAAAGGGTTGTTCAGACTGTATGTCTCCATTCATGATATAAGACCAATCGTCGACGCTGCAAAGCCCGAGTCAGCACCAGCCAAAATGGGTTGGGATAACGCACTGAAAGCCCGCAGGGGCTGTAGACCACATCGATATCGTATCTGCATCCATAGCCGTGCTCGGCGGCTTGAAATCGTAAAATCCATTAAAATGCGTGTCGAACCCGCCAAATGGCTCGGATTCCTGGGTAAAAAAGTCTTCCGACGTGCTGACGACATCATCTACTTGGTCGTGTGCCAAGGACCACTCCGGGTAGATACTGACCTTTTCAAATCTTGTGTCAGTCCTCATGTGACCAAAGGGAACATTGCTTTACCTTGACCGCTCGAGCTCGCAGCTCTGCAGTGGCAACAGTGCCTGTGTTGTCGATATCGTGCAACAATTGGTCGAGCCGCTCTCCTGCAAACAACAAGCGGTTCAAGATGTCACTACAACCAAAAGAGGAATGAGAAGTGCGAAAAAAATGACCAAAGAATGTTGATACTTACACGTAACGCCCCGCACCGATATATCGATCCTCCATAGTATTCACAACGTCAAGAATCTTGTGAACAAACTCCAGCTCCTTGGACGAACTGGGCTTGATAAAATGCGATCGGTTATGGCTCCATACGTTCAGCAGAAGAACAATTCCCGCTGCGAATGCCGCAGACTTGACACAAGTCAATGACTGCAGATGGATTTGGTCGCCGCCACTCACCAGAGCATTCGGGTGGATGTGAAGGCTGCGTCTTGCCTGAGCTTCAAGCAAGCGGGAGCAGGAGCGAGCCGCAGTAGTACATATCGTGAGAGAAGGTTGTGCATCAGGTGCCAACGAAGCTTGAAGCGGCGCCGGAATGAACGGTCGGTGTAGTAAAATTTGGAGGTTATAGTAGGCTGTATAGAGAAGAACGGATTGGTTAAAGTGTACTCTATTCTGGCGTTCCGGGTCCCATTGCACTGAAAAACGATTTGAAGGCAGTTAACACCTGCACTGTGCCACTCACGATGGTTAGGGACTTGAGATAACCACGAGTTGAGAGCCGAATCAAATGAAATGATGGTCTGGGAGGTGATGGGCGGGACTGGCTGCCTGGGGGAATACAGAGCGGAGATCACTTGAGCTTGAATTTCCAGGAGCTTGACAAATGAAACAAAGAACGCGATGAGCGAAGGTTTGTTCTTTGGCTGCTTGAACCTGTTGGGTTCGGGGAGATCCCAATATTCATCATCACACTCTAGCGGGAATTCTTGGTCAAAACTGTTGCCTAATCAGTACAGAGGCCCTTGTCAGCGGCAAACTCACTCTTGTTGATGCATCACAATTGGTCGCCCTGAACGTGTTCCATGAAGCCACTCTAAACAAAGGAGAACCCTGTTGGGAGCGAGTGAGGGAACTTCTTGGCCAAGACGATGCCACTGACCAAAACACTCGTTTCCATTGCTCGTTCTCCGCCGTTGGCCGCGGCTGCTTTCGAAGACGGTGGGCACCCACGTCTTGCGCCCTTCGTAGGCCGAATCCAATCTGAATCCAACCTAATACCGTCGGCGAAAGAGCCTGGAGGTACAGAGCGGAGAGAGCGGTTACTTGTAATTCATAGAGATCGGGCTTGTAGATCAGGTTTTGTGGAAGGACGCGAACCTGCACATGTGAGAACTTGTCGTACACACGGGCACATGGATTTACTTGGTTGTGCCACTTCCACCCAGCTGAATGATAACAATCCTCCTTCTCGCCGTCCAGGAGTATGCGAGGGTCATCTGAGAACCGTGACCCCAAGCTACAAACCATGAGCAAGGTGGCAGCAAATCCAGGGTCTACGAGGTGTAGTCCCTCCGCCACTTTACGATCGAAAGTGGGCCGATGCATAACCGGGAAATAGCAATTGACTTCTTTGAAATAAAGGTCCACAAGGGCTGGAAGGAGGTCCGCCTCAGGAAACGAATATTCCGGGGCAGGCTCCTTGCTAGGAAGTAACCACTGGTCAACAAGTCAGATTAGGGCAATTGAATGGATCATCGTATTACTTGGGGAGGATCCCAAAAGTGCGTTCTCTTGTTCGGCAGTATTGCGCATGTGGGAGGAGACAAGCCGATCGCCTTGTACCTGAAGTCCAGTGCGGTTTGGACAAACTGGATTCCGCTGGCGGAAGATGACGCTTGTGACTTGCGAACAATGCAATGCACGCACCTCGACTTTCCAAAGAAGCGGTTCCCGTCGGGGTCCAGCCTCAACTTTTTCAATATATTGGGCACCTCGTCGTTGCGCGGTAGTTTTTCTGCTTGCGGCAGAAGATGCTGTATATCAGCGTCACTCTCAAGCTGTTCCGTGAAATCCAGCCCGGGGAGCAGCTTGTTGAGCAGTCTTTCCATCTTCTCTATGCGATTCTCCAGAGCCACAGCATACCTGAGAACATGATGAGGGCGAAATCAGACAATTAGCAGAAGGCGAGACTCTTTCGCTGAGCTTAAAGTCTTTGAATATCTCCATTAAATGCTGCAGAACTGGACATGGTCCGTGCTCACCTCACTTGAATCTGCGAGGCTGCAGTCCTGTCGCGTCGTCCTACAATAACTACAACCGCTGTACATGCCGTCGCTGTCGCACCGAATCTTCCGCCTTTTACAATTCGAGCAGGCGCCGTTGACGCGTCGCATGCGCTTTTGGCCCGTTACTTCTTGTCCGAGAGCCATTTCGGAGAACATGAACGAGGAGGAGTCTTAATGAGTTCTGTCGGATCAACTCCGAGGGTGAGAAGGCCGCTGCACGTGCTACGGCCTGCGCCGCGTCTTTCTTCAAGTTCCTGACCAATAGATGTGTTCCAAAGGGCAGCCACGCTCTAGACATGCCGACAACGGTATTTTCTGACTCGGACTAGGCGGGCCCTCGGACTCTTCATTGCGTATTTCAATTGCAAGTTTCTCTCCCTTGGCCACATTCTCGAGTTCTGCTTCAAGTTCAAGGAAACGCCTCAACAATGGGCTTGGCATATTCTGCGTTCCAATTATCATACTACATGATCAACGCGACTAGGCGACTAGGAATTCCCAATCAGTCAACTGCGGTGGCCGGTCAGACCATTCAAAGAACAAGAAACCTGGAATTGCCATCTTGTTTTCCCGGTCCACTTCGACTCGCGGGTTTGGGTGCGTACTTCAGGCAAAGTTTACATGTCGCCACCTCAGGGTGCGTCCACGCATAGTTCAAAACCGTATTGGCTGCAGTCTCGGCAGCCGGAAGATGCTGCAGAGCGGCGATGACAGAGTCCGTGAGCTTTCAAAACCAATGCGCGGAGTCACAATACTCCTTCTGAAGTAGGACCTGTGCGACGGGAACCACAGTGGGCGTCGTGGCCTTGATCAGTCCACCAAGGTGGGCACTCCGTATCGAGTAGCTCTTGATCGCCTGGCAGCCCAGGCTCCTACCCATCCGCGCGTTCCGGGGTTGGGCAGTATGTGCGAGGCCGGGCTCTGAAAGCTGTACGACTGGTATTCCGTTCCGGGCTTCAAGGAGCGTGGCCGTGCGTGCTGGCATGTCACGGAAAACCGGAGAATTCAGACTACATACTTGCATCTTCATTAAATCTAGATGTCCGATGTCTGGCTACGTGAGACTACATGGATCCCGCTCTCCATAAACTTGCGATCAAGCATGTCACGGAATGGAGGCCCTCCCAGTGCTCCCAGAGCTTGACGCACTAATTGAACCTTCTATGCTCTGTGGAGCCAGTGTCGATGACCCTGTCGCTGCCAGTGCTTCAGCCGGTGGCACACAGGGACTAGGAGAGCTGTTGACTACTCCGACCCTTTCTAGAGCACGCTGAAGCGTCTGGAGCGCCTCTGGCATCTCATCGCGTCCTGCCTGCGATGTATTGTTAGCCAATGTCCAATCGCGGGAAAAGAAAATGAATACCTGCAAAACCCGAATCATCTCCGCGTCACTACTCTGACTGACGGCTTCTCGCATGAGCGTGCGGAGATCAGCCGTGTCATGCGCCAGATCGAGAGTATTCCGCAGGTTCTGCAGAGTCGGTAGCACGGCATTGGAGTGGATACTATCCTGCGGCTGAACCCCCAAAGAGTTGTGGGAAGAGCTGAGTGGAAGGCCGGTGGTGGAAGTCGGGTGCGAGATTCCAAGGCCCTGTAGAGTGGCAGAGGGAACGGGCGCAGCAGACTGCTGAGACCGAACGACACACTCGTAGATCGCGCGTGTATCAGACTGTCGACTAAGCTCGACGGCTTGTATCTGCTTGAGGATCCGTATCTGTATTGAGATCTGCAAGCGAATGGGTCAAAGCATTAAAGCCACAGCGTAAAAACTTACACTAAACATGCTCAACGCCTCTGTGAGAGCCGTGTCGCAATTGGCAATGTCGCGGAGGATCTGTTCGCGCTTAAAGTAACGCTTCAGGATCCAACAATGGGCCAATTTCATCATGAAATTGTACACTGCTGTGAAGGAGCTTGGAGAATTTCAGTCTTGAAACACATGTGAACGGAAGAACAGCTACCTGACCAACTTCTCAATGGGCGTAGTCAACTCGTCGCCAACGTCCTTTCCCGCCTTCTCAATCTCTTCGCAAACGGACAGAAGAATGTCGGCGCAACGCTGGGTGAGACGAAGACAGGCAAGTCTGTTCGACTGAACAGATGTGAGACATTGACCATCTGAGCGGAAAAAAACTCACCTCGGTGGCTTGAGCGCTGTCCCAAATGTCTAGCAGGACCTTGGCAGCCGCTTGCAACCCAGGAACAGGGACCACGGCTAATATCTCAGAGGTACGTTGCAACGCCTCGTGCGTGATGAGCAGAACTGTCTCAAGGCCGCCAGTGACGGCCGCACCGAGGCGCTAGGGTGGAAATGAACGGATGCAGACGCGACAAATCCGCGACTCACATTCTCAGTTCGATTCCAAATCTCCATTTGTTCGTACGAGAGTGATGCAAAAGATTGGGACTGTGAACGCGAACGCGCCAGGAACAAGGACGTCGGTTTGCCATTATATCGCTCGAAACTGAGATTGGCAAAGTCGGGAAAGTGTCAGGTTCTGATGGGACTAGACGTACCAGATCTGCACACTCCGCGGCGACATATCCAGTGCCTTGACCAGCGCAAAGCATTCCTCTGTCGAGAGAGACGCTATGCGCACGTACGTTTCGTTGGGCACCCGCAGTTGGTTAGCGTCTGCCCGTTTGCGCTTCCTCGTCGCCGTCGACTCGTCCCAGCCAATGGGAATGGGCGGAGGTGTGGGGGGTGAGGCGTGCGGATGACTTC
Source organism: Roridomyces roridus (assembly GCA_029378245.1). Classification (NCBI taxonomy): domain Eukaryota; kingdom Fungi; phylum Basidiomycota; class Agaricomycetes; order Agaricales; family Mycenaceae; genus Roridomyces; species Roridomyces roridus. The sequence goes on from JARKIF010000166.1 coordinate 46,742, forward strand.
GTCCAAAAGGTGACACCGCTCGAGGATCATTCGCCATGAGCTGGGGGCTCAACGATGATACATAGCGTGGGTTGTTGACGGGGTAATCGTGGGGATAAGCGCTCGCGTACGACACATAGTGCCGTCCTGGTGCTACTGTAGATGGACGTGGAGCGTAGACAGGATAGGCTTGGGCAGAGTACCGGGGATCTTCGTAGTATCCAAACCGGGGCTGTGGATGTGGAGCAATCGCTTGCGGAATCGATGTCGAGTCAGTGATTCAACGTGTATCTCGACGTCTCCAACTCACGGGTATTGGGCTGCCATTGATTGTTGTACGACGCCGGGTTATATTCAAATCGATTGGGAGACGAGCGTGGTTGTGAGTAGGGTGAAGGAACTAGATTGCGGCAAGGTCAGCTGGGGAAACAAAGGCAAGAAAGAACGGACCTGGAGAAGATGAGGAAATGCTGGAGAAACAGGGGTAGAAGAGGTCGCCCACCCTGTCCTTGGAAAAATACAGTACTCTGGTCTGCTGCAGGAGTTCTTGCTCGATATGTGGTGTCATAACGATCGTCCCGATTCGACATAGTTAGAAGGCCGTCTGGATTTAAGTAGTGTGAAACACGCGGATGGTGCATTCGACGATGACTCGGGGCGCTTTGAACAGCGATGGTAAATCAAGAGCAAGTGGGGAACGAGGAAGGCATGTAGAACACCGCGAAGCGGGTGGCAGTTGTAGGGCAAGGGTCGGCGAACGCGTAAAGACGCAGCTTGGTGGGAGAGAAAGAGTGAAGGCTGGCCTGTGGCTGGCCTGTTAACCAAAAAGCCTATTATTGTTTTGGCCGGAGACGGTAATCCGGGGGTGAAGCTTCGCTGCGGAGGTTGCGAGGAGGCTGGCCGGAGCTCGAGAACAATATCATTCCTTCTTGAAAAAAAAGCAGTGTCGACACGAGTTCATTACGCTTGTCATTAATGACCCGAGCGATGGCCTCGTGTAGTGAAATCGGCACAAAAACTCAGGGCTGCAAGTAGACACGTCTCATGCAGTGCCTCAGAGTGAAGGCTGGCCTGTTAACCAAAAAGCCTCTTATTGTTTTGGCCCGAGGCGGTAATCCGGGGGGTGAAGCGTCGCTGCGGAGGTTGCGAGGAGGCAGGCCGGAGCTCGAGAACAATGTCATCCCTTCTTGAGATAAAAGCAGTGCAGACACCAGTTCATTACGGTTGTCATTAATGACCCGAGCCATGAGTGGAGGTCAGGCCTAATTTAACACTTGCTGGAGAGGAGTAAGGACGGGAAGAAGACTTGCGCTAGACCGATGTCACTCAATTTGATGTTTTGTCAGGCTTGATGTCGCGGTGGATGAAGCCATGTTTATGGCGCGACTCGATTGCCACAATCATCTAAATTTCGTGAGTAACGAACCGTAGGTGATGATGCATCGATGATGATCAACCTACCTCGGCGACGTAGAATCGGGTGAAGCCCCTTGAAGCCCTCATCAAATGTGTCTCGTTCAATCAGAAAATTGAGGAGGTCGCCACCTCCCATGTATTCTAGAACCTGGATAGAAACAGACAGGCGAATGCACAAAGTCGGTTTCGCGAAACTTACCAGGTACGGATTAATATCACGAGCTTGGAAACTACTCACCGGGCGAATTGACCTGGGACGCCGACTTGAGAATATCGCGCTCGGCACGGACATGACCCTCCTGACCTTTGCGGAGCATGTATGTTTTTCGCAGCTGGGGCGCAATGAAGTACGGACACACGGGAAGAAGACTTGCGCTAGAACAAAGTCACTCAATTTGACGTGGCCGGTGGGATCGAACACAAAAATGAATTGTTGGCAGACGTCAGGCTTAATGTCGCGGTGGATGAGGCCATGTTTATGGCACGATTAGATAAGGCCGACTCTGGAATGGAAATGCGAATGGGATTTAGTAATACAACATCTGGAGTGAATTGATTGATTCAAGTCGAAGCCGCAAGAAAATCAGCCTCGATCCAGCCATAGCTCTTCTTCAGCTTCTTTGCGAATTCTCTGAGCATGATTGGGTGGATGGTGCTATCGGGATACGCTGGATATGAAGGGTTCGTGAAACAGAGATGCTAAGATGGAGGATAAACATACGCTTGCGGAATGTAATGGGCTGCAAAGATGATGAGCTAGGGCGCAAGATTGCCAAATGAATATATCTACCACGTCCTGGGGATTCGGAGGGTCGAAACGAACACTGGACCCAGAAGTGCTGGGAACGTACTGGAAGCCCATATCCGTCATGAGCTGAGGAAAACGTTAATCAGTGCTATAGAAGCGCTTGATAGCATATGAACCTTCACGAAGACATCCCATTTCATTGACGCCATGCCCCTTGTCTCATCCTCAGACGTCCGGAGAAGTTGATGCATACTCGTTGCCGTCCTCTTGCTGAGCCCTGAGAACCAACTTTTGTCCTTGACGAATTGAGTAGCGCGCACCTATTATTGAGAGCCAATCAGCAAGATGACATTGAAACGGAAAGCGAAGAAGATTACGGTTTTCGTGTTACTGTCCTCTACCAACTGTCGCACTCGTTCTGCCAAGGTGGCCATATGCTCGGCTGAATCTTGGCAGCATCGCCCACATTTAGAGATGTCGCGCAACGTATTTGTGTAGTCCAAGACGGCCTGGGCCGCCGCTGCGCCATTCGGCCGGGATTTCACCACCTCCCCGACGGTCGCCATGTGGGCTCGGAACCACGGCGCTGGTGAACGATGGGTGTCCTGTTCAATCGTAGGACCACAGTTCCCTTGATGCCCTTCAAGTATCCACCAAGGCCTAGCCGCCTCCGAGCCCTTTGCGTCGTAGGTCTGAGCCGAAGCGATGCCCTTGACAATATTGGCTGCATTCACCCCGCACTGGACATGGAACGCACGCAATTGCAACAATTTTGCAGCGGTGATGTGTGCAAATTCAGGCGAATCATATTCACCATCCGTGGGGAGGAAATAATCATCGAGCGTTTCGAGGGCTGCAGATTTCGCCAGGTCAGGGAGTTCAAGGTGGCATGCGATCGCGTAGACACGATACGGCTCGTCCTCGACGTATTTAGAAATGGCGGCCTTGACCGCTGGTTTTCCACCTGGTATCTTGTACTTTTCTGCGGCGCCATACGCGTCACAGAGTCCGTCGAGGTTACGGCCGAACGCCCCGATCACAGCCTGAGGATAACACAGCAACAATAGCTGGCAAAGCGCGTCACTGGGTTCTGAGAGCTGAATAAGTGCAGTCCCTTCTCTGGCATCCACAGCCTCTATGAGCGGATGAGTGGGTGAAGGGGATGCAACCAATTCCCGGAAAATAGGAGATGCGAAAGCAAGAAGGGCTTTGTGGGTGTGGAAATCCACCGAGTCGGAGGACCGTAGAATAAGGTCTGAGGAGCCAAACTCGTCGGCAGATTCACGCGAGAACGGTGGTAGCGCGTCTCTGAAAGTCATGGCAATTATAGCACCGCCCTCCGGCAGACCTGTATCCTCCTTGTTCCGACGACCCGCCTCTGGCGGCAGTTCGGCCCGGACGCGACACGACTCGATTGCATTTTATAATAATATAAGTCGGGCAAGCGGCAGTCGGTCACATTTCGTCCCAGTGGCCGAGGAGCATTGGGAGGAAGTGGAGAAAACGCGCTCAAGTTACTGAAATCAGACCTGGAACCTCTGGATCCAGGAACACAAATCGTATTATATCGTTGTCCACCATTCAGACAGTGATTCCGACAAATGGGAAACAGCCTGTATACCCCCCGTCATCCGAGGCCCACTCGTCAACGCCGCCGTCACAGGAACCGCAGGCAAAGGCCCCTTGTCTACAATTGCTTTCAAGTTGCGAGTCTGAATTTAACCACGTCAATACCAAGCCCTTCTTTGGTAAATAGATAAGGGAACTCACAAAAGCGCCCATCCTCCCTCGAAACCTGCCCGCAAGGTCCTCAAGCATAAGCGCCGCCTCATACTCCTGCAGCCTCCCCGTCTTGACATCCCCCACAAGCACAGCGAATTCGAGCACGAGCTCAAGCGCCTGCCGGAGGAGGTCGCCCGCACCACGTTGGGCTGTACGGAGCAGACACGCAGCGAGCACGTCGTCCATGAGCGCTGCGTGTGCTTTAGCGAGGGCAAAAACGTTTGGGAATACAGGCGTCTGATCCTCCTGGTCTTGATCTAGCTGCGCGAGGAACAGGTTCACGTTCCCACCAATGGCTGTATCGAAAACGTAGCTTGACAGGATCGAAACGAAAGAGTGGGCTATGAACCGGAAATGCAGCAGCCTCTTGTTAGCCGCTACGAGGGTTGGAAACAGAGGTCGCGATGTGGATCTGCACATGCGGAAGACGGAAGAGAGTGCATGTTCCACTGCGCGTTATCATTAACAACAGTGGGTTTGAGTGAGAACAAACTACCTCGCATGATTCGCAGGAGATGGGTGAACATTCGCTGGTACTTGGATAGAATTTCCGGCGTTATTAGGATATCCAGTGGATGAGGCGGTTTGTAGTCCATGTAGAGAAAGTCCAGCGCTCTGCAGGCAATGGTTAATTGGTGCGTGTGATAATCGAACGAGACCATACTCAATCGCTAAGACAGGTCAGCAAAGACACAACCCTCGAAAAAGCACAACTCACAAAGCGGATTCAACCACTGATCATGCCCCGGCCCCGTCGGTAAATCGCGAATCGCAAACCCAAGCCTCCGCTCCGCCTCTACCCAAAACGTTCCCCTGCGCGAAGAATCTTCTAGCTGCTCCCCATTCACATCAAACGAATCGACAATCACTGTCCGCAAGAAGCTCAAATACGCCCCTACTGGCGGCCACGTCTCGCGCTCAAGGAGCGCCCATGACAACCCAACAGGCCACCGTTGCATCGAGGCTTGTTTTATAGGTGCCTTGCGACGTAGCGAGCGGAGTGAGGTGGGCACCGGCTCATCAGGGTCATAACCTTGCGAATCGGAAAACAAGGCCGCGGCGAGTCGAGATTTGAAGGCGGGAGACGCGAGAAGTGGATAAGAGTGCAGCAATTCCATGTGTGGTTTGAACTGCAGGGGTGCGTCCGGGGAGAGGAAAAGAGATAGCAGCGTGCGAGAGAGCGTTGATGCGTGCTGGAGGAGAGGCTCGAATACGAGCGATGTCAGGTGTTCGAGGGTTGGTGTGATTGGGGGAAGTGAGTGAGGAAACGTGTCGATAAAATCCTGAAGGACAGAACTCGGAGTAGGAGCATGCTTGTGGTCGAGGATGGAGTGCCCAAAATGACTCCCTGGCTCCAAATCAAAGATCCGGAATTGAGCCAACCCAGGCTCGCGATCGCGAGAGGTGGGTGGACTGATGATACGTTCTTGAACGACTGGAGCAACACCCCTGCCATTCCAAGCAGCTTCGATACGATCCCAGGACCAAAACCATTCGATGACCCGCCGAACGGACCGTGCACGCAAAAGCGGATGGTCTGGTTCCGCTGCCCGTAAAAGCACCAAGGACTTTTGGGCGCCAGGGAGTATATCAACCAGTTTTGGGGGAAAGAAGGTCGGAAACGAATCCTCGATCCTATCGAATTCATCCCGCTCCTCGATCCCGTCGTCCGAAACATCAATCGTGTATTGGTCGTTGTGTTCTCCGACAACACGCGATGGCCGCCTTGGATTTGAATCGCCACTGAATCCAACTAAATGGGATAGTTGTTGAAAGTACTCGCGGGATGTGTTTGTCAAGGTGAAGGCAAGAATGGCGGTGACCAGTTGCGGAGCTCGACGCTCAATGTGAGAGTGAAGGTGGTCGTACAGAAGGGAGAGGTGATTGACCGATGTGTGGTCCAGAGCAAGATAATTATGCGGTGGATTGTCTTGGCCCTGCGAGTACTTTGAGCGAGAAAGTAGCGAAATGAAGTAAACTTACGCGGTCGGTTAACGCGGCGAGCACAGTCAGAACATTTTCGTATTTCTCATACTGAATCCACACTTGGGAGAGCCTTACATCATTCCGCGGAGAATTTTGCGCTAGTTGCTCCCGAAGGAAGATAATGACAGTCGACAAAGCATGTGTGAATGCGTGAACAGTTGGTCCTGACCTAATCCGCAATGAGTTTAGCAAAAACGAAGAGAACAGACTATTCACTTTGAACGCAGAGAACCAACGAGGATTTCCATCCGTCGCAGTAATGTTCCGATGGTCAGGAAGCGTGCAATGAAGCTGCAACTGGCGTGAGCACAGCTAGAAAGAAATAACCTGGCACTAACGACCTCGTCCATGTCGTCAATGCAGGCCACTCTGGGTTGTGGTGGACATTTGGGACCGTGGCGCGGCAGTAATTGCAGGAGTTGCCTTCTCTCAGCCAAAATCGGCTGCGGGAAAAGGTGAGTCTGAGTTTGGTCTGAGTTCGCGATCACGTCACGTGTACGTTGACACTCTCCTTGTTCCCCACCAATTCTCTACCTAGCCAGCGAATCCTCGATCCGATGACAACTCTCGCGTTCTCATGTCCCTTGATATCCGACAAAATATTCAACCGCAAACCTGAAGCTCCTTTCCGTCTACAACGCGTGGGTGATTGCACCCTGGCTGCCCAAGAATGGACTGTCGACGCGGTCAACACCGTGACCCGCGATTGGATTTGTCCAATCAGCTCCTCTTGCTACATATTCCGAGCTCAGGTCAAGCGACCCAACGACCACCCGCTCGATGTTGTGTTGAAGATGGATATATCGGGGTGGCGACGCGAGGCTCTCACTCATGAGGCCGAAATCTACCAAGGAGCCGCGCGCGACCTCTGCGGCGACGTGATACCTGCCTTCTACGGTTGCTTCCAAGCTGAAATGAAGTCCATGATCGTCACATGTCTCGTGTTGGAGGACTGCGGAGAGCCAATGAAGAAGCCAGTTGACAAGATGAACGGGGATTTTCAGTAAGTTATTTTTGTTTGGATCCCAAGGATTGAAGGAATGACTTTCATCCTTTGCAGAATTGAACTGCTCCAGACCGTCAATCGCTTGCATAAGAAAGGACTCGCACACGGGGACCTCTACCCACGCAACATCCTGGTCGCCGAAGGGCACCCCGTCCTGATAGACTTGGAGATGTCGACGCCCCACCAGTGCGGTCTCCGCATGAAACTCATTCCGGGAGCTATGGCGCCGAGCCAGCAGGAGTTCGGGTGTGATGAATTGCACGACTTGATTTGTCGTATGGGACTTTGGAGAAGCAGTATGACTTCTCTTCCGTCATGGACCTCTTCTCACAGTTTCATCAGATGTCCTCTCGTTCTGCGAAGCTTACGTTGCCAAAAATTGCATTGAATCCGTAGAGGAGCTCAAAAGCTACATCCCAACGGAGGATCCCAAGTATCGGCCGGCTTTCGAGAAGAAAGCAGAGTTCTTGTGGGAGATGATTCTCGAGGAGCGTAGACTGACCTATGGGACGGACAAGGATCCATGTGAGCTCACTCGACATTCATTCATTGTCCCTGATCGCATATCCAGGGGATCAAAAACGCGTCGATTATGTTGTGAGGGGAAAGGGCCCCGAGACGAGCGACGTTTCTACCTCAGTCCTTGCTGAGCCTCTCGCTTAGCTCCGTGCTCGGTTGACACTACCGAGCAAAATTCTGTACATTAGGATTTGTTGTCTGTCGATGTAAGTATTTGATCGGTCTACGTTTTTCGTCTCGAATAGCTTCTTTCCTCCGCCTCTATCTTCGCTGGACATGACGTGTCTGCTGCCTCTACATCACCTCCCCGAGCGACCCAATGCAGTGGAATCGTCGATGCCTGATTCCTAGATGCCTTCTGTATCTTGCCAGCGGCAAATAATTCTCCGATGTTTGCGGCTCAGCTGCATTTTCCTATAGCAAGCCCACTCGTCCGACTTGCCTGTTTGAATGGAGTCGACCGAGCGACGAACGAGGATGGGCTGTGCATTCTGTGAAAACACAATTCTATTTCTGGAGAACCGACCAGAACTGACGAACTCGAGAAACTCGCCATCTGCCCTGGCACACCACTGGCGCTCAGAGCTCCCTATCGACAGAGAGGGCGTTGCAGGGATCGGTCTGGCGTGCAACATAGAAGAGCAGAGCAGAGCACGGAATGGATGGGAAGGTCACATCTCACAAAATCGTCTGTTCTCTACACCCACATCTCTACCCGAAAGCAATTCTACCTTTAACCACCACCACACGCTCCCATGTGCGCGACTTTTCATCTTGCCATCCTGTCGACTTTGCCTACCCGCGGCTTTCGTTCTAGCGATCCCGCCTGGTGAAATCAACACGGTTTTCGCTTAGTCTTTCGCGATCCCGTCCCGTTGTCTTTTTGGGCCTCGCGGGCCTGTCTTGCTAGCGGTTGTTGCTTGAGCAAGCAAGTATCGCGGCGCTATCTCGACGCAACGGCCGTCTCGCGGCCGCGTCCTGGTTACTTGACGCACCGAGTCAAGTCTCGGGGGGCACCGTGCTGCTATTCTCGACGCAGCGGTTGTCGATTGATTACGATGTGATTTTTCGTAGACCCTCTCACGATCCCGTCCGACATATCATCGCAGCACACCCACTACCGACTTTGTTCTCCGAATCCAGTAAGCGCTTTCGTTTGCCACGGCAGACGCCTTTGCTATTACGCATCATCCCAGCATGTACACCGGCTGCCCACAGACGCTTCCGCCCCCGGGGCCCGTGCGACACTTTCACTTTCCGCAACCACCCCGGCATGACATTTTCATCCACTCTTGATGTGTATTTTCCTCATGGCAGCACGGCAAGGCTCCTTGCTTTCATCGGGTATACAGATGGTATTGGCGGCTTCAGTGGTAGTTTCAATTCCTCCGCCGCCATTCCCGCAAGTACTTTTTGGGGTGGTGCAACTAACCGCCTATCTCACCCAAGATTACTAGTGTGACTTTTCTGAGATTCGGGCGAAACGAGCACCGTCGTCAATATCTATTTGCTACAGTCGACAATGTGCTACCCGCCACTCAAAAAGCCCTTCTCTGATCGATAGTCGAGCTCCTCGTCCTCCGGCCCTCTGACTCCGACCCCGAGTCGGAGCGGTCAAGTTTGTTGAGTTTCTGCAGTTGGGTCAGAAGTGCTACCGGCCACGTCCTTCCAAAGCAATTAAGAATGAATGCTCAGATCTCAGATAGAATGATCAAAACATACGTCGGATCAGTGCCGGGCTTCTCGGAGGTCCCATTGTCAGGGAAGCGTGCCCGATCCTTCCACCATTCGTTGGGCTCGGGCAAGTCCAATTGGGACTCGTTCAGGAATCCCAGCGCAAAGGCATGGAAAGCGAACGTTGCCAACAATATATCATCACCCCCGTATTCTCGTGACAGGAACAAGGTATCGCCTTTCTTGAAAAAGAAGATAATAACGGTGTAATTGGTGAGAGCGGCGAGATCCACGCCGTACTGACACATTTGGATCCACACCTTGAACAACGAAGATTAGAAAGACGATGGTGGCTATAAGCCGACAACGATACCTGTGTGATGATTTTGTCCGCTTTGCTGGACAAGGAACCGACACTATCATCGGAGTACGGCCATACAAACCGGATTGCGGACCCTGGCTCTACTTTGAATTTACCTGTGAGGTGTTCGAAGGTGGGAGCTTTGTTGGGGTGGGTCGTGTCGATGAAAGCTGCCTGGGTCTTGATTTCGATTGTAGCGTTTGGTTTCGTTTTCTTGGAGTGCGATTTCTCCGAGTGGAAACCGTGCAAATCCGAATCGTCCACCACGGGCAAATCCTCCAAGTCCAGATCACCCTCCAAGCCCAAATCGTCCACCACGGGCAAATCCTCCAAGTGCAAATCGCCCGCCAAGCTCCAATCGTTCTCCAGGTCCGAATCATCCTCCATGTCTGAATCGTCCTCTTGTCCCTCCAGAGTTCCCCAGAGCGCCATATCGGGGACGGATTTGCCTTTTCCGCCGCCGGAGCAGGAGGTTATATTCGGTCGACGACCTATTCTGGCGAAGGGGTCCGTGTCGGTAGAGTAAACGGCATGACAAGCAGCAAGGGCGGGTCGTAGGAAAACGTTGGCGACCCAATGTTCTGTATCCTTTTCACTGCGGATTCGGGTCGGGAGGAGGTGAGAAGTGGTCAGCGGATGCAGCGCAACCGCCCAGTCGCGCTGTTTCGTGTTGCTCGTATTGACAGTGACGTTCGCTAGTCGCGTGCGCGCGGCGTCTAGGAGTGGTTTCATCATCGAGTGTGCGGGAACGATGCGCGCAAGTTCCTGTTCCATCGGGACCATCTTTCGAAGATTCTCTTTCGCGGGGACATTTCTGGTACTGGAAAGCGTTCCCCTCTTGTAGATCCGAGGGATGGAAGGCGGAACGATGGTCATCAAGTCGAGGAGCGTGAGATCACCAGAATCAGGCTCAGGTAGAGCATTCTGGATCGCTAGGGAGCGAGAGCTGCGCGTAATTGGCGAGGGTTCGATGGGGGAACGAAGGCGGGGCGTATGTGGGACAGATTTTGGGAGAAAAAACTGGTCAGGGTCGGCCGGAGCGACGCGAGCCTGAGTGCGAATACTCAAGGACGGCAAGGGGCGAGGTTTCACAGGAACGCGGGCTGACCCATTGTGAGGCAATGAAGAAACTGCTTGGTTAGCGGACTCACTTGGCCGAGGGGTGGGATCCGAATCATGAATCTGAGTGGCGCGAGGAGGGGTGTGCGGTGGCCGGTCGGCCATTGCAGAGGGTAGAGGGCGGGTCTGGGAGCTGGGAGAGACGAGCACAGAACAATGGGACGGGACGAAGGTTCACAAAGGAGCCCTCAGTTGTAACTTGTCTACCTTGTTGCAGAAGACAAAGAACCACACTCAGCCGTCGATTTCTTATACTTACCGTGCGCATCTCGCCTTCTATGCTTCCAATATTTTGTCTACCCCCCCCCCTCCCCCCGTGTTCATGGCTTCTGAATCTGTCTATGTGTTTTCTATAATATTTGGAGGGCATTCACCGGGTCTTAGTACAAGACAAAGATCAACCCTACAAAACAGCCATAAGTATGAAATGTTCGAAGGGATTCAACTCGTCGATGGGTGCTCGCTCCGCCTCTTCCGCCTCGTCACGTGAAACCAAAGTGCTTCGCTGCGCTCGCAATTATATCGTCGTCCACCATTCAGACAATGAATCCGACAAATGGGAAACAGCCTGTATACCGCCCGTCATCCGAGGCCCACTCGTCAACGTCGCCGTCACAGGAGCTGCAGGCAAAGGCCCCTTGTCTACAATTGCTTTCAAGTTGCGAGTCTGAATTTAACCACGTCAATACCAAGCCCTTCTTTGGTAAATAGATAAGGGAACTTACAAACGCGCCCATCCTCCCCCGAAACCTGCCCGCAAGGTCCTCAAGCATAAGCGCAGCCTCATACTCCTGCAGCCTCCCCGTCTTGACATCCCCCACAAGCACAGCGAATTCGAGCACGAGCTCAAGCGCCTGCCGAAGTAGGTCGCCCGCTCCACGTTGGGCTGTGCGGAGCAGACACGCAGCGAGCACGTCGTCCATGAGCGCTGCGTGCGCTTTAGCGAGGGCAAAGACGTCTGGGAATACAGGCGTCTGATCTTCCTGGTCTTGATCTAGCTGCGCCAGGAACGGGTTCACGTTCCCGCCAATGGCTGTATCGAAAACGTAACTTGACAAGATCGAAACGAAAGAGTGGGCTATGAACCGCAGATGTAGCAGTCGCTTGTTGGCCGCAACGAGGGTCGGAAACAGAGGTCGCGATGTGGATCTGCACATGCGGAAGACAGAAGCGAGTGCGTGCTCCACTGCGCGCCATAATTAACAACAGCAGGTTTGAGGGAGAAAAAAACTACCTCGCATGATTCGCAAAAGATGGGTGAACATTCGCTGGTACTTGGAAAGAATTTCCGGCGTTATTAGGATATCCAGCGGATGAGGCGGCTTGTAGTCCATATACAGAAAGTCCAGCGCTCTAGGCAATGGTTAATTGGTGCGTTGGATAATCGAAGGAGACCTTACTCGATCGCTAAGACAGGTCAGCAAAGACACAACCCAAGAAAAAGCACCACTCACAAAGCGGATTCAACCACTGGTCATGCCCCGGCCCCGTCGGTAAATCGCGAATCGCAAACCCAAGCCTCCGCTCCGCCTCTACCCAAAACGTTCCCCTCCGCGACGAAGAATCTTCTAGCTGCTCCCCATTCACATCAAACGAATCGACAATCACTGTCCGCAAGAAGAAGCTCAAATCCGCCCCTACCGGTGGCCACGTGTCGCGCTCAAGGAGCGCCCATGACAACCCAACAGGCCACCGCTGCATCGGGGCTTGTTTTATAGGCGCCTTGCGACGCAGCGAGCGGAGTGAGGTGGGCACCGGCTCATCAGGGTCATAACCTTGCGAATCGGAAAACAAGGCCGCGGCGAGTCGAGATTTGAAGGCCGGAGAGGCGAGAAGCGGATAAGAGTCTAGCAATTCCATGTGTGGTTTGAACTGCAGGGGTGCGTCCGGGGAGAGGAAAAGAGATAGCAGCGTGCGAGAGAGCGTTGATGCGTGCTGGAGGAGAGGCTCGAAGACGAGCGATGTCAGGTGTTGGAGGTTCGGTGTGATTGGGGGAAGTGAGGGAGGAAACGTGTCGATAAAATCCTGAAGGACAGAACTCGGAGTAGGAGCATGCTTGTGGTCGAGGATGGAGTGCCCAAAATGACTCCCTGGCTCCAAATCAAAGATCCGGAACTGAGCCAACCCAGGCTCGCTATCACGAGAGGTGGGTGGACTGATGATATGTTCTTGAACGACTGGAGCAACACCCCTGCCATTCCAAGCAGCTTCGATACGATCCCAGGACCAAAACCATTCGATGACCCGCCGAACGGAGGGTGCGCGCAAAAGCGGATGGTCTGGCTCCGCTGCCCGTAAAAGCACTAGGGATTTTTGGGCGCCAGGGAGTATATCAACCAGTTTTGGGGGAAAGAAGGTCGGAAACGAATCCTCGATCCTATCGAATTCATCCCGCTCCTCGATCCCGTCGTCCGAAACATCAATCGCGTATTGGTCGTTGTGTTCTCCGACAACACGCGATGACCGCCTTGGAGTTGAATCGCCACTGAATCCAACTAAATGGGACAGTTCTTGAAAGTACTCGCGTGATGTGTTTGACAAGATGAAGGCAAGGATGGCGGTAACCATTTGCGAAGCTTGACGTTCGATGTGAGAGTGAAGGTGGTCATACAAAAGGGAGAGGAGATTGACCGATGTGTGGTCCAGAGCGAGGTAATTATGCGGTGGATTGTCTTGGCCCTGCGAGTACTTTCAGCGGGAAAGTAGCGGAATGAAGTAAACATACGCGGTCAGTTAACGCGGCGAGCGCAGTTAGAACATCTTCATATTTCTCATACTGGATCCACACTTTGGAGAGCGTTACATCATTCTGCGGAGAACTCTGCGCCAGTTGCTCCCGAAGGAAGATAATGACCGTCGACAAAGCATGCGTGAATGCATGAACAGTTGGCCCCGACCTAATCCGCGATGAGTTTCGCAAAAAACGAACGGAACAGACTTTTCACTTTGAACGCAGAGAAGTAACGAGGATTTCCAACCGTCGCAGCAATGTTCCTATGGTCAGGAAGCGTGTGATGAAGCTGCAACTGGCATGAGAACCAGTAGAGCAAGCTAGAAAGAAATAACCTGGCACTAACGACCTCGTCCTTGTCGTCAATGAGCAAAACACCCTTCCCTCCCTTCTCAGCGACAAGTTGGACAAAGGTTTCCGAATCAGGGTCCCAGATGTGCAGCGGAGAAGATATTCCCAGCACCGTCATCTTGAGCGCGTCGAGCAGCTCCTGCTGCGTCACATACTTGAACTCGGTGTGCGAGTCATTTATTGGTGGTTGAAGGCTTACTGGACCTATTAGCAAATATATCTCCCAGCTGCAATAGCTCACTAATATCGCGCTGCAGCGAACACCAAATTTTCCTGCTCGGAGATGAATGCACTCGGCTGCGGACGGCCCGGGTAGTTGGGTCGCAAAGCATCCCAGGAGAGTAATTCCGAGGATTTTACGCCGACCTTGAGCGCGTCTGTCCATATAGAATCGCTCAATTTGGGAGGGGGATCGAATGCGAGTGACGCCAGCTCAGCTGGGAGCGTTAATCGCGAGGGAATGGGCGCAGGCGCGGTCGGGGTGTGCAGCTTCAGGGTGTCCATGATTGGATTCTGCGGCTTGTCGAGCATTTGCGGTATAAAGAAACGCGGCCTGAGTTCAGGGAGCACGGGCTGAGACGCTGGGTGGTCGAATTCATCTTGAAAAGTAGGAAGATGGAAAATGGACATCATGGTAAAGACGACGCGTTGTTTGTCCCAGTCAATCCCTCTATCGCCTTCTCCACCTGCACGGCCGTCGCATCTTCCAGGGACACGACCACCACACCCGGCTCGTCCCGAGGATCCTCCAAAGTCTTCAACTGACTGTCCAGCATAGTCGCCTTCATGAAATGTCCACTCCGTTTCGTCATCCGGTCCATCAACACCTCGCGTGTCCCTTCAATAAACACGAAATAAGTGCGAATCGCGCCTCCCCCGCGTAAAACGTCCCGGTACTCCTTCTTGAGCGCCGAACACGCAATGACCACCCCGGGCGCTCCTTTGAAACCGCTTGCAACTCCATCGGCCTCACCCTGTTCCCGACGGCCCATTTCAATTTGTCTTTCCGCGGTTATGCGTTCGGCCGTATTCCGAATCGTCCTTAGCCACGGTTCACGGTCGGCGTCTGTCAACGGCTGACCAGCCGCCATCTTGTCTACATTCGAGCGCGGGTGAAGATCGTCGCCGTCGACATATGGGAATTCGAGGGCTTCCGCGAGTGCTGCCCCGAGAGTCGATTTACCCGTCCCAGAAACGCCCTGTTCTCATTCGGTTGACTATAGACGCAGCGAGCGAGTTCGTACCATTACGACGATGAAAACAGGGTCCATGGAGGAGTGGGAGCAAAGTGGGAGACGGGCAAAGGATAAAGTGCATTTCGAGATTTCAAGCACCGGGCCGATCCCCCGATTCCCGATCGAGCCAAAGTCAATTGGTCATTTTGCTTTTACAACAGGTGTGGTAGATTAAGCAAAAGAAGGGAGCTGTAAGGCTCAAGTAAAAGATGTGCTAGAGTAGAGCAGATGCCCATAACATTAGTATTACGGATCAGTGTGTGTTTTCCAAAAGGTGCCCAGTGGTAAAGAGAGTAGGAATGCTACATATAATAAGTCAATGGTACAGTGTCAAGTTTCGTTTTGCTGCGCCATGGCACTCGTCGACGTGGGCGACTGAGCGACCATCATATAAGGCGGCGGCGCCTCAAACGACTGCGCCGTCCCCAGATTCGCATTCTCCCACGAATAGCTCCAGAGCTCTTGTGGTGGGTCCTTGCGCTGCAATGGCTGCGGCAAGGGTGGTGGTGGCGGCACCGCTGCTGATGTCGACATGGGGGGCATGGGTAATGAGCGTTGGCTGTATGAGCCTCGCCGCGGGGACGGCATGGATTGCTCTGGCGGTGGCGTGGGCAGCTGCCGCCGGAACTTCATGGATTGCGACCGTGAAAGCGAGCGCAACGGTGTTAGAGGCGGCAGTTCGGATAATGGTGATGGTGCGGCCGAGGAGGAGGGGCCTGCGACCATGACCAATGGCGATGACGGACGTCGCCCATAATACGTTGAGCTCGCATCCCAGTCGGATGGTGCTGAGGAAATGGATCGATGGGCGTCGGAAACAGGTGTCGGTGGAGTCGGAAGTTCTTTCGGAGTCCGTGGCCGCGCTGAACTTGGACGGCTCGACGAAGCATACTGCGTGGGGATTGGCGGGACGGGCGGTATGCTAGGCTCCAGCACAGAAACAGAGTCGGAGGAATAAACACGGGCGAGTGGCGATGTTGACACACTGTAAGATGTGTCATACGGTTCCCGCTGCTCGTGCCATGTCTCCTGATCGCCGTCGCCATCGTCGTCATCTTCAGACTCCCATAGCGAGGCCGCGGGGCTGGCCAGCGATGGATAAATAGGGTCGCCGTAGATGATTTTGGCCATCTGTTTCATCGAAGTCGGCGTTGGAGTACTGAGGTCAGTGGTGGAGGCCGCCCGCGAGTTGGGATACCGCTTGGGAAAAATCGGCTCCCCGTACAGGATTTTCCGCCACTGCGACGCAGACGCAGGCGCGGATGAAGGTCCGTCGCGGTCAAAAACGGACGATGCTGAAGTGCTCGAGGAAGCGACGCGCCTCGGGGAACGCTCGTCGTCTTCGCCCTGGTACTTTTTCACAAGCATCCAGTCTTGGACATCTGTAACCAGGAGCATCGCGGTGACGATTAGGTAGTCCATGAGGACGAAGGACACCCCGTTGTGTGTGAGCACCGGCTGGGCGTTGTATTTGCTATGAAGGGTTTCGAACACCTTTATTCGCGGTGGAATACCCTCGACCGCTGGGTGGAATGTTGCAATGGGTCCTTTGACGGTCGAAGTGGTACACTAGTGGATGATTGACATCAGCGGGTCGTGCAATGCAATACGCGACGACACTCACCCAGTACACGCTGCCCACTCGCTTCCATTTGAGACTGTGAGGGAAGTTGGGGATGTGGAACCTGGGCGGCGAACTGGACACCTAATTTAGCACAATTGGCGGGCATACCGGGTGACATACCTGAGCATCGTGCCCGGCTTCAAGACCGCGTCTCCTGTTTGCCAGCGGCCATCGCTCATCTGGACGAGGACACCGAGAGTCTCCTTCGTCTTGCCCTTGGTCGGGATGCGCTGGGGCCATTTGATTTCGGCAGTCTTGGTCAGGCCGTCCCAAGGATCGGAGCGAAACACGCTCGTGGAAGTGTGCAATGTGCGGACGGTGTAGAGGGGATTAATGGAGGCGTCGTCTTTGATTACAGAGTCGAGAAAAGACTGGGAGGATAGTTTCAAGGTGACCAGGACGGATTTGGGCTGGGATATGTCGTCACCGACCGTCTCTGAACGACGGAGACGGGGCAGCACCGCTGAGAAGGCTGAGGACCTGGGTGTGGGCGGCACGTCCGAGCCTCTTCGCTCTGAGCGGATGGAGCGACTCGAGCTCGAGGACATGGCGGTCGGGGAAAGGACAAGGAAGATCAAACTCAGGCCTACTCAGGCGGTGTCATATGGGGACAGTCCTGTCAAGCAGTGTCCCCATTAGCATGCGTTGATATCTCCAGCCACCACGGCACTCGATAGCGTACTATGTGCCCACCTAATAAATTCGGGTAAAGGGAGGGTGAAAGAAGCCAATCTCGAGGTTAATGAGAGCGCAATATGAACTATTGCAGGCGACAGCGAAAAAGCCATTGCTGACACAAGCGATCAGGACAAACAGAATACATCTTTACACGAACCACCACCATGTCCAACGCTGCCACTGACCCCGCCGCCGCGTGCGTATCCCACGCGCCTCTTTGTGCTCCCATACTTATGCTCCATCCCAGAGGAACCAAGGCCACTGACGCCCCCGTGTCTGACGCGTCCGTTGACAAGGGAAAGAACAAAGTCGCGCAAGACGACGCGATGGATGAAGACGAGGAGGAGGAGGAAGAGGAAGACGACGAAGAAGAAGAAGAGGAGGGCGAGGAAGATGACGACGAGGAGGAAGAAGAGGCAAGTCGCGTCGAAACACGCTTTCTTGAAAAAAGCGCGTCGCTGACGCGTCACCAGGAGGACTCTCTTGCCGAAATCGACGTCGGGGCCATCCGTTCTCGCCGCACCCGTGGTATCAAGGTCGACTACACCAGCGCCGAAGCCCACGCGAAAGGTCCTCCTCGTCACTGTCGCCACTTTTTTTCTCCTTCTCACGTCGTTCGCAGCTGGTCTGAAAAAGGAGGAAACGATGCCGAAGATGACGACGACGAGGACATGAAGGACGACTAACTGCTCCACAAAAACTCTGCCTTGTAATCACAAAGAACGTGTATCTCTTGAACTGAGCCGGTGGCTCACTTTTGCGTGCGGCGACTTTCGGCATCTGTCCTAGCAACTGCCTGAGGCTTCTTTATCTTTGTCCTCTCTTCTCACAGTATCGGCGCCGTGTCTTCCACTCATCTCCGTCCCGCGCTCTCTGCCGTTGGTATTCAATCGCTACGCTGCGTTCCTGAACTGCCTATGTACTCTTTGAGCGCCCGTCAAGCATCAGGCTTCCAAAGTTCATCAATACCACCCGCATCTCCGCCTTCTCCCATCTGTGCTGCTGCGGGTGGTCGGTAATTCAACGTCAAATAGTCGAGGGTTGTGCGCGCGCTCCGACGTCCCTGCTCGGTTTTCCCCGCGGGCGTCTCGAGTGGAGGCGATAGGCATCAAAGCCCGAGCGGTTTGGAGTTGAATGGGGGCCGCCGCGCTAAGCCATAATTGCTCCAGATTGTGGCGCGCTCGTGGCTAACACGCATTTGTTCCTGCATTGCATTTTCCTTTCATTGTTTCATTTTGCCTAATAGGCTAGCGGCAATTGAGCGCGCGGCGTGAACGGCACATGGCTCCGCTGTCGTTCTGACGTCCGTCCTCGAATGGATAAAAATACAAGTCCATTGCGTGCTAATAGTACAAGAGAGCTATCGGTACAATATTTCAGAAGAAGAAAAACTTCCTCCTCTTATCCTTCTTGACCTCCATCTCAAACAAGCCAGACTCGGGCACCGGCTCCTCCGCCAAAAACATGATATGCTGCAACGCAGGAGTGATCTTCTTAGGCGGCAGCACCTCTCCCCTCTTGAGTGCCTTCTTCTCCAGCTTTCTCCGGCACTGGCGCTCCTCGTACAGCAACGTCTGGGCTGCGAGGCGCGTCGCATTGGAGGTGTACTCTCCGGTAGGCTGGTGACCTTGAGCAGGCCGAACGAGCCGCCTCGAAGCGTGTTCTTCCGCGGCCACGGCCTGCGAACGGGCTTCGGAGTGTTTGACTGGCAACTCGTGCGAGCAGAAAAAGTCCCGGAGGGACGAACGGAAGTGCGAGATCCGTATGGGTTTGGGGGACGCCGACTCGCCTTGCAAGTCTGATGGCATGCCCAGTCCGAGCTCTGCCCGCTGCGTATCCTTGAAGGAAGGAGAAGGTCTGATCTCCAAGTCCTCCGGAATGGACGAGAGACATGGGCGAACAAGGGGCAAGTCGCTGGCCCGTGAGTTGTGAACCAGCTTGGCGCTGGTAGCAGGCGAGGGCGACGGTGGGTATTCACGGGAGAAGGAAGTCGGGGCGACCCGAGCATGGGGGATGGGGGTACATCGGCATGAGACAGGGGAGATTTCAGACCCAATCCGAGACCAACGCCCATGGACGGACTGAAGAGGTCGACGGGGTAGATGTCAAAGTTCTCCACAAACTTGGACTAGGGAGATGAGCAAAGGAAGAACGTCAAATAGGCAGGGCACATACTGAAGAAATCATGACTGGAGAAATAGATGAGGTCGGGAAGGCCCGGTTGTTCCCTGACATCGACGAACTCTCCGGTGAGAGATCGATGTACGAGAGGCCAGCGAAAGAGAGGTTTGTCGGGAGAGGTAAGACCGGTTGTGTGAGAGGGTAAGGGACTGAGGAGGATGGCGGCCTCGAGGTTGGAGGGGCGAGTAGGCGGAGGGCTTTGCAGACAGCATTGTAGTGGTGTGGTGGTTAGAGTCCAAGAGGGTTGAGGAGTATTGGATCGTAGGGCGAAGAAAGTTATACCCAGCGATGTCTGAGGACCTGCGGAACTTCCGCGGAAGTCCGCGCCGGAACAAGTCTCCTACCCTATTGCTGTGCTTTAGGTCTCACTGCGAGGCTGGAAGCTCCAGAGTAGCAGAAGGGTCAGAGGGTGCATGTTCTATTCTTGCAAGAAGAAAGGGAGAGATTAGATGCGGGAGGGAAGCAAACACCACCAACTGATGCGGCCATCGCAGGTTGGCATTGCAACGACTCGGAATTTCAAGTAACGACCCTCTCATCTCGACCTCACACCACTGCATGCGCCCGCAGCAGCAATCATACCTCAATAACGACCGAAAAAATTACTCGACACGACGCTCGTTTCTCCACTCTCCTTATATCTCTCGATGCACTTTCCTTGGTTTGCGTCGCTGCCCTTAGTGGCGCTGGATTTCTCTCTCCTTGCTAGCGCCGGCGTATTTGTGCGTCATAGTCCGTCTCTACATGTATTATGGGTGCTAAATATGCTCGCCCACAGTTCATTGAACCTGCGAGTGGATCGACATGCACTGCCGGCTCGCCCTGTACGATGGAATGGGTCGAGGACGGCATTAGTCCACTGCTCAATGCAGTCGACCTCGTCACCGCTGGGTTGTTTCACGGCGAGCAAGTGCGTCCAATAACTTTGAAAAGCATTCCCATTCTTACACTTTTGCAGCAACTGGTCCAAAGCATAGCACCACTGAACGTCGCCAATGGGCACTCGGTCCAGTTCACGGTAAGGCGCGTCCTTGTTTCCCACTGTTCGATGCTCAATGAAATCTAGCCCAACGCCAAGGCAGGGCCCGACTCCAGCGCGTAGTAAGTCAACGGTCCGGCATATCCGCCATCTTATCCTGACGTGCGGCAGTTATATCGCTTTTCAATCGACGAGTGCGCGCGTAAATTCCACAAAGTACATTGCGTTCTCGCCGTTCTTCACGTGCGTCTCGCTTCCTCTTTCCCAAACGGTGTACTTATAGACTTGCGCAGCCTGAAAGGAATGTCAGGCTCCTTTGAATCCCCTCTTGCCGCCGCGACATCCTCCATCCCAATACCGTCCACTGACCAG
>JARKIF010000167.1:0-67429 GCA_029378245.1 Roridomyces roridus
TTTATTATTTTGTCAAAACTAGTTATTCGAATTCTGAAGTAAGAAGGGACTCGATCCCTTCGAACCGAGGCTCAATCCTGCATTTGAATGCTCTGGGATGACTATTGTACTGATTAGGCATGTTCGAATGCAACCATAAAATTATTACCTGATGAAGCCATCGTACTCCTCAACCGGCTCAACCACCCTCCCCTCCCCATCCACATATTTTCAATACGGAAGAGAGTCAGAATAGTAGCGATGGCGATGAAGACACTGTTCGAAGCGATGTGCATTCCGGGACAGATGCGGCGTCCGAAACCGAAGGCGGAGGCGACCACCGAGTTTGCTTGTTCCGACGCAGCGCCCAGATAGCGGTCTGGTTGGAATTTATGTGGTGAGGAGAATACCGCAGGGTCGTGGAGGATCGCCCAGACATTCGCCCACACAACCGAGCCCTGTTGGCAGTTAAGTTGGATTTTTTGTTTGGTAAGTAACGAACCTTTTCAATTGTGTACCCTCGATATTCGTCGTCTTCCGACGCTACATGCGGAAGACCTGGAGGTTTATAAGTATTTGCTTGGTTCAAAACAGAAACAAGCTACCAAGTGGCACGCTAGGATTCCACCGCCACACTTCCTTCACCAACGCTGATACATACAGCAGCTTACCCTCATCCCTATCCTTGAATGTCGGGAGCCGGGATGGTAAAATCGAATCTGGCGCGCCTAGAAGAGCATCCAACTCTGCCTGTGCGCGATCCTGAACTTGCGGATTCGACGCCATGGCGAGGATGAATGAGGTCAATGCAGACGGTGTGGTTTCCGCGCCGCCTGAATACAACGCTGCTCCAAACGCCTGGACTAACTCTTCCTCTTCAGCGGTTTCCTGTCCATTCTTCTCCTCGAGGTATCAAGCAGGAATGACGGATTGGGACGCCCGGCATCTACATTCATTGATTACAAGATGTTGAAATGGGCGGCTGAGAGTACTCACAATTTCTTTCTTGACAAATTGATATGGTATCTCGAATAGTTTTTCAAGTCGGCGCGCATGGCTTGCGCCGCGCGCTGGAAGGACCCGCCGGGGAACCAAGATGGGATGTACTTGACTATCGGGACGTTAAATATGCTTTAATTGCACTCTGGAGCCACCACTTACGAGCTGGAACGCTGTCGACCCACCATTTTCCCGGTTCAGAAGCGACGGCAAAGTCATGCATTGCGTCTTCCGCGATTTTGATGAGGCCCAAGGGGTCGCCTGTATTCGACGGATAGCCGTAGGTTAGGGCGAGAATCAGTGAGGAAGTGCATCTGTGAAAGTGTGAAACATGTTTATGAAGATGAAATGAAGACCTACTCTCGGGCGTGAGCGTCAAGTTCTCAGGGTCCGTTAAGAGTTTGCGCAGGAGGCTATTTCGGTTCAGAATTCTGAACGCTCAAAGAACGTGGATTTCACCTTTTATTCTCTCGTTCTTGAATGTTCAACAAATTATCGTCGGCGCATGCTCTTGGACCCATGAATTGGTGGAATATTCCTCCGCAATTCCTCGGAAGCGAGGATTGTTTGAGGCTTGGGCGTAGCCTAGTCCCCGCGACCATCCGACACTAGACAAAATCAATTGCTACATCCAAATATCTTGGGTTAAATCCTACAGTTCGCCAGCCATGGTCGCTGTTGGGCGATCGGAATATATGTTTCCTTTTCTTCAACATCAGAATGGAATTCTTGGCAAAACTTTCCACTACCTCGAGTCTCGACAAGGTCGGGTCCAGCCGCTTGAAAAGGAAACAGTATGATAGTCGGCGTTCCGAAGGATCGAGATTCTGAACACATCGCCTACGGGGAACGTATTAGCGGCTGCAAGAGGGCCCGGCTGCCAGAGATAAGACCATATCTCTCTTTCCATTCGGGCCCATTTCAACCATTGACGGTCCTTGGGTATATTGGAGGACGTTGCCGATTATTGGAACGCCAGGTGGCCCAGGGAGACCAACTTCCTTTGCGAGGTTGTCTGCCATGGTAGATGAACAAGACGAAGCCCAGGAGGAGTGCCAAGATGGGGAGTAACATGGTGGGTGAGGAAGAGCGTGGTCGATGCTGCGGAATTGAGTCCTAAAGAACAGCAGGAATTCTTCAAGAATAGAAGGAATACACGACAATAACGGGCCTCTGAGCACCCTCGCGGTGTGGTTCGAAGCAGAAGCGGCTAACCGGGCCGACCCGGGCCAGAGATGAAACCCGATCGCGACGATTAGGCCATCAAAAAGCGGGCGGCCAACTAATGAGTACGGATGATGCCGCAAGCGGCGAGGGCCGAACCTTTTTTGCAGTTCCGTAAATCGGCAAATAAGAGAAACACCGGCATACACAGCCACTAACCACGGGACAAGGAATTCTTGTTAAGGCCAAACCTAAAGGTTCGGCAATAATTACTCAGAACCAGTGGTCCCACCTCCCACTCCCATGTCCACCCCAGAACGCCCCAAATTCGTCGTCTACGCGCCCGACAAGACGGACGAAGGCAGCATGCAGCGCCGTCTGGCGGTGCGCCAAGAACACCTCCAGA
Organism: Roridomyces roridus; assembly: GCA_029378245.1. NCBI lineage: Eukaryota > Fungi > Basidiomycota > Agaricomycetes > Agaricales > Mycenaceae > Roridomyces > Roridomyces roridus. The sequence continues at coordinate 2,549 of JARKIF010000167.1, forward strand.
GAGCCGCAAACCCGCCCGATGGCATCGTTGTCCGTAAGTCACGATCGCCGTGATGCTCGACTATTCATGGGCTGATGAAAATGGCACTGCAGACGTTGGAGGCGCCATGTTGACGCCCGAATCTCTGGCTCCCGATGCAGAAACCAAGATGGTCGGGTCAATCATAATCTTCGAGGCAGATAACATCGACGTTGTGAGGAAGCAGATCGAGTCCGACGTGTACTACAAGACTGGTGTGGTGCGCTCTACAATCCGTGCATTTTACACCCGTAAACTCATGCGACGGACAGTGGGACGCCGAAAAGTTGGTCATCCTCCCCTTCATGGGAAGAATAGTGGGAAAGTGAGCTGTAGATTAGCAATGTATATATCATACGATATAAACCGATTTCGAGCGGGTGAAATAATTGCGACCACTTTGCTTTCGAAATCGGATCCAGCTCCTCTAGTCGCAACGAGATGGGCGTCCCGTTCTCCAACTCCGAGCAGTGTTTCGAGGTTGGTCGAAGCGAGCGCAAGCGCCTCTGCCTTGCCGATAATGCCGTTAGATTCGAGCGCAGCCTGCGGAATATTAGCCGCTGCTTGTAAACTCAAGGAATCAAACTCACCCAAGCTGCGTCAAACCTGGTGTTCCGCACATTCGTAGATTGATCCACCATGATGCCCACAGTCACATTATACCTCACTAGCGCCACAATCGCGCTGTACTCCGTCAACGGCGGCGAAGGAAGAATACGCCGTTTCTCCCAGTAGGTAGGAATGGGCCTTTGTTGCAGGATAACGCCAACACCAGCCTCGCTGATTTCCTTGGCCAACAAATGCGCCTCAGTGGCTCCCGCGATCGTCAGACGAATAGAATTGCCCTTTGCTGCTTCGACCTCCTTCTTGAGGGTGATCAAACTCGCAATAATGTCTGCATTCTCCACGTTGACGACCAAGGGGATTCTTCCCTAACGTTTAGTCAGCGATTGGACCGAAACGAGAAAGAAATACAAGACCAACAGCGACGACATCTTCCAAGCACCTTTGAACCTCGCCCTCTCCCCCACCAAACAGCAGCCGTCGCAACGCCCCAATCTGTGTGCTCACACTCACCGTGGAAGCCATGGACACCGCGACATGCACAGCAGCCACCTCCTGTACGAGAGCCCCATCAACAAGCTTATGAGCCGCGCCTGTGCTGAAAACTGCGCTCAAGCCCGCTAGGAACCCGTCCGCCGCGACCATGGGTGCAACTACGGCAGAGGTCACGCCATTGTGGTATCCCAGATACGCATCCCGCGAAGCAAAGACGAGCCCATCGGCTGCTTTGATGAGAGTTCCGCCAACGAGAGAGGGGACTGGGCCGCTCAGAGGGTCGAACACCGGCCCGTCAGTCGTAGATGCTGCAATCGGAGTCAACAACAATAGTAAGGCGGAGCCATCGACTGACGTTCGCCAATAATGTGCGTAAGACCAAGTGGGCTTCCGTAGGTGGTCAAACCGGGACTGCAAAACCATGAGACTCATTCTGGACGAGGCAATCGCAACGCACGTTATGGACCCGCCCTCGAGATCAATGTGAATCGCATCAGCCTGTTCTCGTGCTCCAACGCAAGTCCCACTGCACGTAATGCGCCCCTCTTTTACGACAACAAAGCTATCCTGGCTAGCCGAAGCGAACACTTGCTTCACGCCTCCACCCACTTTCAAGTAGATGCTCCCGACATTCCTGAAAACGACAACCTTCCCCTGTGCCGTCTTAGGCTCGAGTGGCGGTAATCCTTCGTACTTGATCGCATCCGCAACCTCCTTCTCCCAGTTAGGTGCTGTTGGTACACGCTGAAGGGACTGTGATTTCGTTGATACGTGCGGATCCTCGAACTGCGCAATGCCATCTATGAAAACCTGCTGAGGCGTAGCACCAAGAGTGAGGGGGTGGCTGTCCCAGACAACAATGTCTGCATCGAATCCTTCGATGATACGACCGATTCTATGATCGTGACCCATAATCCTCGCCGGGGTGCTGGTGACAGAAGCCAATGCCAAATTCGCAGGCAGACCATAGTAATGCGCCAACTGCGCCTCATACACCAAATGACGCGAATTCAGTAGCGGGTGGTCGCTCTGCAGTGCGTAAGTTTGCGGTCGACAAGGCTCGGAGAAAATCTCAAACCTTCATGACAACATCCAACCCGTTATCAGTTAAAATGCGAGCAGAAAACTCCGAGCCGCGGAACGCCTCGCGTTTGTACCCTGCGGCGATGGCAAATATGGCTAGGGCCGGAGGATGTCCTATACCTCTTCAGTAATGCATCACCAACAGAGAGAGAGAGATAATCACCGTAAGTCTTTTTAATCAAATCTGGGACCAAATACGCTTCGTGTGCATGGTGGAACGCAGCGATAGGGAACTTGAATTCGTTGCTCAACTGGCATTCCTTCAGCCCAAAGACTTGATGAAAAATACGGAACGCACCCTAACCATCCCATCGAGATCTACCGCCTCATAACAATGAGTATGCACCTTGACGCGCCCGCGCAAGACATCGACAAGTGCCTCCCATCGGAGATCCTCCGGAAACTTGCCGAGCCCAGTCCACTCTCCCGCCAGCGCTTTAGCGCAGTAAGCGTCTTGCGCTTCTTTGAGGAGACGCGCGGTGTTGTATGCTTGTCGGAAAGCCCATTGGGTGTCCATTCGAGTCATTGAGAACGTGAGACCTGTCGGTGGGATTAAGGTCGAATATGGAATGAGACGAAGAGCTTACTAGGGTTCTCTCCTGCATGATGTCAAGGAAAGGACTACGACTAGCAACAAATGCTCACCGCAAGCGTGTCTCGAGGAAAAGTCAGTCTTGTGATGAACAGTGGACGGTGAAACTCACTTCATATGTCTCCAGCGTGGCCTCTGGCCTTCCACAGTCGTTCCGTTTAAAGTATAAGGCGGTTCGAGCAGCATGGAAGTAGGCGACCGTTCCGTAGTTGGGCGCAATTTTATGACAAAGGCTTGTCCTCCTGCGGGATTATGAGAGGCGTTGAAACCGACACAAGACTAGAGACGAACCGATTGCGGCAAGGCTTCCAGGCAAGACATTGGTCGTAGTCACCCCGCCGGCCATGCTCAACCTATACGTCTCGTCGTGGGTATTGAGGCCGTCTAGGGAGCGCAGCCACGGGAGGACGAGGCCTTGCAGCGAGTCGACGTCGTAGGCGCCAGTGAGCACGGGGGTGCTAGCCACGCCGTGGTGCTACATTGAGGCGTGACAACGAAGATGATTCGTTCCGAGGTACATACGGAGTGGAGGTCGACGATGCTGCAGGGTCGCTGTTAGTGCATGTGAAGAGAATGAGCTACTCGCGACGCACCCAGGAGTGACCCAAGCTCCAGCAGCGTCTAGCACGACGAGGTTTGCATACCCGCTCGCATTCACAGGGCCCACTTGCTTGACGAGCCCTCCGTCGAGTAGCGTATCTCCGTAAACCACCTCATTCCCGTCGTCCTGCCCTGTCCAAATCGACGCGTTCCGAATCAACGTAGGTTTTGTCCCTCGGACGAATCGGTCTGACTTCGTACGTGCGCGAAAGTCGTCGGGGGGCCCTGGGGTAAGATGGAGGGCTTTGCAGCGCGAGACGATCGACTCTGCGTTAATGGGCAGCGTTGTCCCGAAGGGGCGGTAGGTTGAATACAGCAAATACACCAGCGTGGCGAGGGCGTAAGAAACCGTGGCGAGGAACGCGAATTTGACGCGTTTTTTGGCCGAGGGAGGCGGGGAGCCCATCCCGTCCATGTTGGTTGTGTTGGAAGAAGGCTGATCGCATCGCGTCAATCTTCCTTGCGACCACAACCACAATGCAATTTGAATGCGTTAACAACAGCATCGTTTACCAGCCAGGGCCAGCCTGGGCCAGCCAACCAGGAACAGAACTAATCCGCTTGTGATTGATCATGATTTTTCCTGCCCACAAACCCATTCGGCGCCACTGAGCATATGGGATCTGCTCTTCGTAATTAACAGCAACTAAGTAACTTGTCTTGGACTGTGATGTCGACTTGGAGTCGCTAGACGGCCGCCCGATGCCCACCGCCAGCACCACCGCCCTCTTTACGACCGAACCCACAGACACAGGCACCCCGACCAGCTCCCACCATGTCGAGCTCTCCGTGCTCACCCGCTTCCTCATCGAATCCTTTCTCTGCGGGGTCTATTTCACCATCTTCACCGCCGTGATGTATATGAAATTCCGAAGGGCGCCAACAGCCCACTCACCCCACTCACTACGGCGGAGAGGGACATTGACGGGCAGGGCAAGGGCGTGCTCAGCGTCGATGTCATGCGTGATCTTTGCGCTTGTGGTTCAGTTTTGTCTTATTCTGACTGTACGTGCGCCTGCTACTTACTCCTCGACGCGTTGACTTGATTCTTTCCCGAAGCACCTAATCGGCACAACGTACGAATCCTACGTCAGTCTCGTACGCTTGGGCGGCGAGGACAGTGCTGCCATCTTCTTTTCCGATATCTCGCGGCCATCGTCCGTGTTGCAAATATCGACATTCATATTATCGAGTTTGGTTACGGATATGCTGGTGGTGCGTCGTTTTCCGCCAACCAGAACTCGACTCACTTTCGACCTAGATCCATCGTTTGTTCGTTATATGGTCTCGACGACTCGACGTTGTAATATTCCCACTCTTATCGCTTTTGGGACAAGCGAGTGCGCCGTTCTTTCTCTTCCGTGGATGCAAATTTGAATGTGATATGGCAGTCTCGGGCGGCGGCGTCATACATCTCTACGTTGTCCCCAACTCACACAATCTCACGACCTTGACGCTACACGATCTGTCCAACGGATGGGGGACATGTACGCTCGTGCTGTCTATTGTGTGAGTGTTGATGGCGTCCCTACGCGGTAGGGTGACTCCCTCAGCATAAGCGCCTATAGCACGGCGTTCATCGTAGGGAGGATATGGTGCATACGAAGGTCGGTGAGGGAGTTGACGTCGCATGCGCCCGAGGGGTCGCAACTGATGGCCAGTGCAATTCACTCCATGTGAAGTTTTAATAACCTTGTTATAGACCTTCCTGGTGATTTTTGTGGAAAGCGCGGCGCTTCAAACGTTGGTTTATATGTCTCATTGTTGCTGCTTTGAGTAACATCCCTTTAGTGCGTTGGCAATCAGCATTCTGGTGACCTTTCAGCGGGGAGTTACTGCCGAGGGTGTGCTGCAGCCCATTGCTCCAGTGGTTTTCGGCCTCTCGAGTGTCCTCATACACGCAAGGGTCAGCCTAGGAGTAGCATATCAGCCAACCAAGGAGACGCCGATCTTGTTTGAGCCACCGAGGTTTAGGGACATCTTATCTTCGTGGCAAAAGAGCACGATAGGTGTTCATGAAAATGGATAATATTTGTATATCTTTGTATTTTACGCGACTCTTTTGTTGTGTCACTCAGTCACCTGACGTGACTCTTCGCTCCGCTCGACCACAACGACCGCTTTAATGGCGCCCAAACGATGTCTGGACAGCCCCTCCTCGTCCTCGCCGAGGAAGCGCAGGCAACTCTCGCCCCCCTATCCACCGTTTCCCTCTGACTCCCCGTCGAACCCATTTGGCCGCACGCGCACATGGAACCTGCTCCAGGCCTTGCCACCACCGACCTCCTTCGCAAAGCACCTTCCCCTGCGCTTCCAATACGTGAAACGCGGTGCTCCACGCGCGTCACTTGAAGGCGTGTACCGTGTCGTACAAGTACCTCAAAGTTATACCCTTGTCCACCTCAAGAGCCTCATCAACTTCCTCTTTGGTGGCGCGTACGGACAGATTCCTCCCTCGGTCGAGGAGGAAGAAGAAGCCCCACCGTATATGTTCGAGATCAAGAAGGGGATTTCGATGTATAGCGCGACGTACAAGCCCGGGCAGATCAAGAAGGGGTCTACTTGGGCATTTGCGTCTGGGATGCTGGATCCCTATTTGTATTATCCGGACGAGGAGGAGGAGGAGGAAGATGATGAAGAGAAGGCTCCTTCGCTGGATGAACCCGTGGACGAACGCAAGTGGGCCGCGGAGGAGGATATGACTATCGCCCATGTGTGGCCCGAGGGTGGCGACGTGACGCGTGGAATCGTATATGTGAGCGTCCTTTCTCTGACGTATGCCTGGCACTAACGACGCGTCGACCAGCAACACACCCCGAACCTCTCCATCCATATCACCGTCAACACCCTGCCCATAAACACGCGCCGCGGCAAGGGAAATCTTCCATATGTCTTTCGCGCGTGCGGACTAGTGTACATGGAAGAGCCAGAGGAAGATGAGGAGCTCGAGGAGGAAGACCCTACCGCCACGCTCGATCCCTCGAATTGGAACGAGCCGGAGGAGAGCTTCAAGGAGTATTATGGCCGACATACGCTCCTCCCTTTCACGGGGTATCAGAAGGAGGCGGAGGCCAAGGCTGATACCAGTACAGAGGTTCCTTCCTTGACATTCTCGTCGTCCCCGTTGCGGGCCTCTTTTGCCTCTTCTTCAAGTCCATCCCTCGCCACTTCGAGTCCCACCAAAGTCGATAACTCGGTTCACATCTTTTCCTCTCCCAATCGCTTCCCCAAGTACACCCCCGCCCCGAAACCAGCTCAACGGAAGCGGATTCGGCATCTCCAGCAGAGAATTGGTAACCTTAGCCGTGCGAGTGCGGAAGACGAGGTGCTCGATTTGAAGAAGAAGCGCCTGAAGACGAAGCAGGCGGTTCGTGCACGCTCCGTTGAGCTATAAGTACGCTACCAGGGTGTAATTCGCGTATACAGTTATCATTGGTTATTCATCGTATTCGCTTTGTCGAGATCAGTTGTTGTTGGCCGCGGCGAAGAGGTAAAGATAACGCAATCCGAACGCGAATCCGCTCATTGTCAACCACTTCCACCATGGAGGACTTGAAGGGGATGGGCTACCTCCCTCACCAGGCTGCCCCTCGTCCTCGGCCGCTCAAGCTGGCATTCATAATGCTGGCTACCGCCTCCTACTGCCTCGCTATGATGCTCTATTACCTGTTCTGGTCGTCCTCGCACTCCCACACTGGCACTACGCTACCGATTAACGCACAAGCTATTGTCGCGCAGTGCCGCGCTCTGCACCTCACCCCGGGACCGCCAGACAACTTCCATTCGCGCACGGAATCGGATCGTTTTGTCCCAGGCACGAAGCCTACGCTCATTCGGAACGCGTCGATTTGGACGGGGCTTGAGAATGGGAACGAAGTGGTCTATGGAGATATATTGCTCGATGGAGGGCTCATCAAGGAGGTGGGCTCCGTCGATGCGAGCAAGTACGCCGATCGCGAGCTGGTTGTGTTGGATGCTGAGGGTGCTTGGGTTTCTCCTGGGTGTGTCGGCTTCTTCACTGGCTAGCTTTCTGTGCTGATTTTGCAGTATCGTCGACCTGCATTCTGTACGTCTTTTCCGACGTCCCACACCACTGAATCACCGACCCCGTCCTTTTAGCACCTCGGCGTGGACAGCGCGCCCGCGCTGAATGGTGCCTCCGACACCAATTCGCTTAAAGGACTCGTACTCCCGTGGCTGCGCTCACTTGACGGGCTCAATACACACGACGACGCGTATAGACTGACGGTTTCTGGGGGAGTGACTACAGCGAATGTGTTGCCTGGCAGTGCGGACGCTATAGGTTTGTCTTGACTCTCCGCGTGATAAAAGCTGAGCAGCGTGTAGGTGGACAGGCATTTGTCGTGAAATTGCGCCCTACGGCGGAACGGTCGACTTCGGCGATGCTGCTCGAGCCGCCTTTCTCATTGAATGGGACGCATGTCGACGCGAACCAGCGGCCGAGATGGAGACAGATGAAGTGAGTTTTTCTTTGCCATAGCCTGAGCCCACTGACCTTGTTCCTAGACATGCTTGCGGTGTGTGCCCACGACCTCAATACTGAATTCTTTTTCATCTGTCGAGCAGGAGAGAACCCGAGTAAGCTATATCGCCATATCCTATTCAGCCGTCTCAAATCAAACCAGGTCGCGTGTACTCGGGTACCCGAATGGACACGCAGTGGGCATTCCGACAAGCATATAACACCGCTCGTATCCTCAAGGAAAAACAAGACGCGTACTGTGAAAAGGCGTTGGCGGGCCAATGGACCGGACTCGGCGACTTTCCTGAAGATTTACAATGGGAGGCGCTGGTAGATGTGTTGCGTGGACGCGTCAAAGTGCACAACCACTGCTACGAGGCGGTTGATTTCGATGGGATGGTTCGGTTGACGAACGAGTTCAAATTTTCGATCGCCGCGTTCCACCATGCGCACGAAGCGTACTTGGTGCCGGAGCTCATCAAGAAGGCTTACGGTGAGCGTTTGTATTTCATGCCGGAGTTGGCGCTGAAATTGCATAGGACATCCACCTGCTGTCGCCATCTTCGCCACCTCTGCGAGGTACAAGCGCGAGGCGTTCCGGGGCTCGGAATTTGCGCCGCGTATTTTGGCTGATAATGGCTTGGATGTTGTTATGAAGGTTTGTCCCGTTTTCTGGTAGTCCCTATGATTCACACGCGCTTTAGAGTGACCATCCGGTGCTGAATTCCCGTCACTTGGTGTACGAGGCGCAGCAGGCACATTACTTTGGTCTGCCTGCCAATCTGGCATTGGCTTCTGTTACCAGCACCCCGGCGAGGATCATGGGCCAAGATCATAGAATCGGTCGTATCATCGAAGGATTCGATGCAGACGTTGTTGTCTGGGACAGCCACCCCCTTAACCTTGGGGCTGCGCCCAAGCAGGTTTTCATAGATGGGATTGCGCAGTTCGAGGATCCGCACGTGTCGACGAAACCAAAGTCCCTCCAGCGCGTACCAACAGCACCTAACTGGGAGAAGGAGATTGCGGATGCGATCAAGTATGAGGGATTACCGCCACTCGAGCCCAAGACGGCAAAGGGGAAGGCTGTGGTATTCAGGAATGTGGGGAGCATCTACTTGAAAGATTCTGTCGGGGTGAAGGAGGTGTTTGTGACGGAGAGCAAGGGTGGGATTGTTGTCGTCGAGGAGGGGCAGATTATCTGCAGTGGGTCGTGCCCCCAAGCTCTCTCGAGAACCGACGCAATTCATCTTGATCTCGAGGGTGGTTCCATCTCGTACGTATACCGTCCGTTACGAAGTCGTATAACGCTAAAGTCCTTGCACAGTCCAGGCTTGACGACCTACGGAAGCCCACTTGGTCTCACGCACATCAGTGGCGAACGTAAGTCGGTGCATTACCTTTTTTCCGCGTTTCATTGACCTCTTTTTACAGCATCTACCAGCGACGGTCCGGTATTCGATCCTTTGAATGGCCCAGTCCCCTCCATCATCGACGGAACCCTCATCAAAGCCGCGGACGGGCTCGTCTTTACTTCGCGAGACGCGTATTTGGGATACCGCAGCGGCGTGACCTCTGCTGTTGTTGCGCCGATGGCACGCGGCTTCCTTTCAGGCTTGAGCACGGCTTTCAGCACGGGCGCGGCGCATAAGCTTGTTGATGGGGCTATCCTGCAGGGGGTGGCTGCTGTGCATGTTGCGGTTTCCATGTCCTCGCGAGTCAGTGTGAGCACGCAGATTGCTGCGTTGCGTCAGTTGCTGCTTGGTGGGGGCAAGGGAGAGGTTCAAACGTACTTTGGAGATGTTGCGGATGTGAGTGACCACTGACATGATCGTGCTGCTCCGCTAATTGTAAATAGGGTAAAATTCCGTTGGTTGTCAATGCGGAGAGCGCAGACGTTATTGCGAGCTTGATTACACTCAAGAAGGAGGTAGAAGCGGCAAACGGAAAACCCGTGCGTCTCACGGTTGCAGGTGCCAGCGAGGCGCATTTGCTGGCCAAGGAGATTGGCGAGGCTGGCGTTGGGGTGATTGTACAGCAACGGCCGTTCCCTGCCTACTGGGAGGCGAAACGTATCCTGCCTGGCCCGCCCTTGACGGCGTCCAGCGCGATCGCGGAGCTGGTGAAGTATAATGTGACTGTAGGGGTCATGGTCGAGGAACAGGACCGCGTCAGGAATACGAGGTTTGACGCAGCCTGGGTGCGTAGCGTTTTAGCTGGCTGAATATAAGACACTGACGAACATTGGCAGGCGGCGCTTGAATCCAGCGGAGTTGTTGGAAAGGCTGATGCGCTCGCGCTCGCGTCGACCAACCTCGAGATATTGCTTGGAGTTGGGGAGAGGGACGACCATCTTGTGGCGACGAGAGGGTCTGCGTTTGAGGGGAAGGTCGTGGCGATTATGTCGGCCCGGTCAAAGTCGGTTCACCTTGTATGATGAACATACAGTAATAGCTACCCTTGAAAGCGTGCACTTGGCAGCATGGCGTTTGAATCTTGAGAGGAGTGTCGGAAGCGTTCCCAACAAGGAAACACCGTCCTCTCAGCCACTGATTTGGATCTGGCCCTCCGGGCCGCGTTGGCCGAGCGAGTCACGCCGAAAAGATAACACTGGTTGCCGCGGCTAATCTTGCACCATGCTTGCACAATCCGATTCCCAGACTCTTCCACCATGGAGAAGGTGGCGACCTACGTGCCCCAGAGGCGAGGCAAACTCATACAAGTCGCCATAGCAGCTCTCGCAGCGCTCTTCTGCTCTCTTACCTATCTCTTCTTCCTCTCCGCTGAACCCCGTCTCGAACCACTCCCACTCAACGCAGCCGCGATTCTCGCGCAATGCAACGCACTCCACCTTACCCCAGGTCCGCCAGACGACTTTTCTGCCCGGAAACAGTCAGACCGGTTCGTCGAGGGCACCCCGCCGACCCTTATCCGGAACGCGTCGATATGGACTGGAGCTGAGAACGGGCATCAAGTTATCCACGGCGATATTCTGCTCGATAAAGGACTCATCAAGGAGATTGGCTCTGTGGATGTCAGCACGTACCGTGACGTCGTTGTCGTAGAGGCTGAGGGAAGCTGGGTGTCTCCTGGGTGCGTCTTATTGCGCCCTACAGAGTCGTTCGTCCTCACATTCAAGCACTTAGTATTGTCGACCTGCACTCGCATCTTGGGGTCAGCAGCAGCCCGTCGTTAAACGGTGCCAGGGACGGCAACTCGCATGCAGGATTGATGTTGCCCTGGCTGCGCTCTCTGGATGGCATGAACACGCACGACGACGCATACCAACTCAGCATCTCCGGCGGTGTGACGACTGCAAACGTCCTGCCTGGGAGCGCCAACGCCGCTGGGGGCCAGGCGTTTGTAATCAAGCTGCGCCCCACGACGGAACGGTCTGCGTCGGCCATGTTGCTCGAGCCGCCGTATTCGCTTAATGGGACGTATGTGGATCCTGCAGCAAGGCCGAGGTGGAGGCAGATGAAGTGTGTTTCCAGTTTCACTTCGCTGCAAATGACTGACTGGCACTAAAGGCATGCTTGTGGTACGTATTTGAGCTTTCCGTCCATGAATAACCCAACATGGTCTCGCAGGAGAGAATCCCAGTAAGATACCTCTTTTCATAAATACATGAAATTGAATGAAACAGGTCGCGTGTACTCGGGGACTCGCATGGATACGCAGTGGGCCTTCCGCCAGGGCTACAACACGGCCCGTATCATCAAGGAGAAGCAAGACGCCTACTGTGCCAAGGCGCTCGCTGGGCACTGGACAGGTCTGGGCGAGTTCCCCGAAGATCTCCAGTGGGAGGCGTTGGTGGATGTCCTTCGCGGGCGGGTCAAGGTGCAAAATCATTGCTATGAAGCAGTGGATTTCGATGGTATCATCAGACTCACGAACGAGTTCAAATTCTCCATCGCGGCATTCCACCACGCGCATGAAGCATATTTGGTGCCGGATCTGCTCAAGAAAGCGTATGGGCATCCGCCCGCGGTCGCAATATTCGCCACTCACGGGAGATACAAACGCGAGGCCTTCCGTGGCTCCGAGTTTGCGCCTCGCATCTTGGCGGATAACGGTCTGGACGTTGTTATGAAGGTACGAGTTTTGACACAATCGAGGGGATTGGGGACAAACTTTCACATAGAGCGATCACCCAGTTTTGGACTCGCGACACCTGGTGTACGAGGCGCAGCAAGCGCATTACTTTGGTCTGTCGGCGAATCTGGCGTTGGCTTCTGTCACCAGCACCCCGGCGAGGATTATGGGTCAAGATCACAGAATCGGTCATATCATTGCGGGCTACGACGCGGACATTGTCATCTGGGATAGCCACCCTCTCGCCCTTGGTGCGACCCCCAAGCAAGTCTTTATCGACGGAATTGCCCAAATTGAGAAGCCTTACTCGTCCGCCAAGCCAAAGTTCTTCCAGCATGCACCCGCTACGCCGGATTGGGAGAAGGAGACGGCAGAGACGATCAAATACGAAGGATTACCGCCGCTGGAGCCTAAGATGGCAAAGGAAGAGGTGGTTGTGTTCAGAAATGTCGGCAGTGTGTTCTTGAAGGATGCAGAGACCCGGAGTGTCGAGGAGGTTTTCACATCGGCGAGTAAGGATGGTGTTGTGGTCGTTGAGAAGGGCGTGTTGTGCCGTGGGATCTGCACTGCAGCTCTTGAGCGCTCCGATGCTCTACATATCGATCTCGAAGGGGGTTCCATCTTGTGAGATCTTGACCTTTTTCGAAAAAAAGCGACTGATAATTCTCTAGCCCTGGTCTTGTAGCATACGGAAGCCAGCTTGGGCTCACGCACATCACTGGCGAACGTGGGCAGACCAGTCTCGTGTTTAACCTTGTGATTGACACCCCGTTGCAGCGTCTACCAGCGACGGGCCAGTATTCGATCCTTTGAGCATGCTGGTTCCTGGAATCATCGACGGCAAACTCATGAAAGCCTCCGACGGTCTCCTATTTGCCTCCCGGGACGCCTACCTGGCGTATCGCAATGGTGTCACCTCCGCTGTAGTTGCCCCGACTTCGCGCGGCTTCTTGTCTGGTTTGAGCACGGTTTTCAGCACATCTGCAGCACACAAATTGGTCGATGGGGCTGTCATTCAAGAGGTCGCTGCTGTACATGTTACGTTGTCCTTGTCCTCGGGGATCAGTGTGAGCACTCAGATTGCGACGCTGCGTGGGTTACTCCTCGGCGAGGGCGAGGGAGAAATCGGACAGTATTTTGGTGATGTTGCAGCTGCAAGTCAGTCCTTCTCGTGATCGCACTTGCTGACTAGTTCTCAGGGCAAAATTCCGTTGGTTGTCAACGCCGAGAGCGCCGACATTATCGCGAGCCTGGTTGTGCTCAAGAAAGAAGTTGAAGCGGCGACAGGAAATCCCATCCGTCTCACGCTCACGGGAGCCACCGAGGCCCATCTCCTGGCCAAAGAACTTGGCGAGAGCGGAGTCGGTGTTCTGACCAAGCAGAGGCCATATCCTTCAAGATGGGAACAGAAACGCCTGTTGGCGGGACCGCCGTTGACGCAGGCCAGTGCCATCGCGACACTTGTCGCACACAATGTGACAGTTGGTATCGAGGTGACTGACGAGCCAGAGGTCAGAAATACGCGCTTTGACGCGGGTTGGGTGAGTGTTTCCCTCATTCAAGTACACAAGATTGACTTTTACAGGCCGCGCTCGAATCAAATGGTGCCATTGGAAAGGCGCAGGCCCTGGCATTGGTGTCTTCCAACGTGGAGACGCTTCTTGGAGTGGCCAGCAGCAATAGCGACCTCGTCGCAACCAAAGGCGGAGATGATTTTGAAGCAAAAGTTGTCGCGATTATATCTTCCTTCAGGGGATACGTCGACACTGTGTAAATAGTCATTTATTTCAAAGTTTCGTGTACAGATCGACAGGTCGATGGAATCCTGGACAACGACTTGAGATGCTTTATTTTATTTTGGAAGAGAACTTACCGCCATCCCCAACACTACCCAGCCCCACAGGTTCGCTGAATCCCAAGTTGGCTAGCATCCGAGGAAAGTCCTCTGGGCGTAGCTCGAGTCCTTGAGCAGTATCTCTTAGTTTCTACCGAGTTGAGATCAATGGCAGGCAAAGAGAAGGCTGCCGACAAACTTTATCCATGCGCTTTGCCTTGCGATACGTTTCCCAAGCTTGCGGTTCCACGATAAATTGACCACCGGGAGCTAGGACGGCAGCTACCCGGGAAAAGAACGTATCGATGGCGGCATCTCCTCCGTTGAGGTGAATCCATTTTGTGATTGAGAATCTGCAAGTTCTGAGCGAGAGGAACATTGGAATTTGCCTGTTGCACGTACGCCAGGACGACGTCGTACCCAGTCGCGTCCTCGGGAATGGCTTCATTCACCCAATCTGCGGTGCGGAACGAGATGTTGTGAGGGAAAACGTCCGGACTGGACTGCGGGATGGGCAAGGGGCCGAGCGAGTGGGCGCAAGAGGCGGGGAAGTAGTCTGCTTCACCAACAGGGTCGACATCGACGCGTTTGCGTTTTCGAGATTGTCCGTCTCCCTCTGAGTCTGCTTGGGCAGACCATACGGTCCTCCGTCGGCGCCACGCAGCCCGGACAAGTCCATCGTCAATGTCCACTCCGACTACTTTCGACGCGCCATGCGACTGTGCTAGCTTGTTCATTCTCAGTCGCCTTTCGTGTGGCAGAAGCAGACGAACCTATTTCACAGGATACCCAACCCTCGTTGCAGCCCACGTCCAGCACGCGTTTGCCTGAAAATGTGGATGGTGGGAGGAGAGCGAGGCGCGGGTCGTTCACGCAGGGGCGTTTTGCGTAGTAACTGAGATTTTAGTTGGCCATGCGTCGCTGCATGGAGAGAGACAAACCCATGGTAATTCCCGTGGATTGGTACAGCAGACATGGTTGAGAGATAAAGTGTGATGATACAAAATTCCGTATATACAAAACATTCACGCCTCAGTCTTCTCTGGGGCACAAAACTTCTTGTGCTCCTTCCAATGCGACTTCTGGCATGCAGGATCACAATACCTAACTTTCGAGCAAGCACACTTGCGCAGTACGGCCGAAGGGTTTCCACACCAAGAACAACGATACAGCTTAACTGTGTTGCTCAGCGAGGTCGTCTCGGGGTGCCGCCACTCCTCCGCCTCGTGCAGATGCATGTCCTCCAGCCAAGCTGCCAGGTCGTCATCCACTTTCTCGGCACTAGGCGATGGGTCCAAGGCCGTGGTATCGTTCAAGAGTGGACCCCATTCTGCTAACGCAGCGGGGAACAGTTTGACTATGGTTTGCTGAGTGAGCCGCAGCAATGTCTTGGGCGGAGGAACGCCGATCCAGTTGCTATAGTCGTCTGCGATCTTGAGTTTCTGTACCGCTGGCTAACAGAAGATGAATTGGGCCGGAGATGGAAACTCGAACACTTACCTGCAGCTCACGAAGATCGGGACTGATTTCTTCGTCAATCATAATCCGCAGGATTATGTTCCAGTACAAGATGTTCTTCATGTACCGGTTGTCGGGAGGCGCCTCGGAAACAAACGTCTTGGAGTCCTCCAATGCACTCGTCAAAAACGCGATGCCCTCCTCCCACTTCTTGTCGCCGGAACTGGCCTCTTGCAAAATATGCATGCCCATCTCCCCCGCGTGCTGGACCGCGCGCTGCATCAACTGGAACCGCACAAAAGGCGTGATATTCTGACACCGCATGCCCTTCTTCGATGCACGCAGTCCCACAACGGGGTCGGACGCTAAAGATAACGAATAGAACGCGTATGCAAAGTTGGGATTCCGTTTCAACGAAGCATTGGCGATCTTGACGGCGTCGGGAATACGCTGTTTCATGATCGCGAATTTCATCTCAAGGATGTCCGCGAGGTCGATCTCGTTTGCTAGACCCTTGGCGCGGATGGCTTTGGCGCAGTGAGGAAGTGCGTCGGACCACATGGTGAAGGGCAGGCCGACATCCATGAGTTTCCCTTCTTCAGATTGGAAAAAGCCTTCACCCAGCGCAAATTCGGTCCTAGTGAGGATGAGTTGGGATGTCGCAAACATGGGCATGTAACTGACTACCTTGGAATGAGCCCAGCTAAAGAGAGACCCAAGACATACAGATCGTGCGTTTGTGCCGCCTTCATCATAGCGCTTTGATGTTCTCTCGACGAATGCAGAGTGAGGTACGTTTCGCACCGCTGGAACCCGTACGCGCCAGATATTTGACTGAGGTGCGAAGGTGCCGGTCGCATACCGGCCTGCATTAATTTCATGGGGTCGAGATGTCGCTGGTCTTCCTCGGCGTCTTTCTGGTGTATGTCGATCAAACCGCCGAGACAGGTGGATCGCACGATCCAGTCTTTGCTACGCAAGCCGGCGACGAGGCAGTCGACGGTGGCCGGAGGAACTTGGCAGTGGAGAGTAGATATGGATAGCAGCTTCACGGCATGGTCACTGAGGGTTCGAGAAGGGGCCGCCCTGCGGAAAGCCGTCGTGACTGCCTCCACAATGCCCCGCAGATCCGCGGTCGGTGTGAATTGCGGATCGACTTGCTTTCCTTCATCAGAGAAGGCAGCAGTGAGGCAGTGGGAAAGAGTGATCACAGAGAGCTCCACGGCTCTCTCGTCGTCCGGTAGGTCTTTCAAGACGCGGAGCAGAACGGGATAATGTTTCGCGATTGCGACACGAACTTCGAGGCCACCGTGATGCGTGACTGTGGTGAGAGCACGGAGAGCGAGGTGCCTGCAGCTGGGTTCGTCGACCAATGGGAACAGGTGACCGAGAAACCCTGTCTGGGATGAGCGAGTGTTTCATTTTCCTAGAGCAACTGCGTACCTCTCTCAAATAGCTTGTTCCGCAGTAACGAGTCGACACACATCCGGGCGTATATCCCGACAATTCCGCCCTTGAGTCTGAAATTCGACGCGTTGCCAGAGTAGGCCTTGTCCAAACGGCGATATATGCTTTCAAAGTTGGTATGGACCTTCTTCAAGCCACTGCGCGTGGAGATATCTTTCGGGCGTCAGGCAAGGGTGGCTGTTTCCTGTTCGATTGGACAGACCAGGCAGGTCAAAGTAGTCGCACAAGACATTGACCACAAAGGTCCATCCCTCGGCATTTTCGATATCGTCAAAGAAAGAATCGGGGAGGTTGTTTTTGCTCTGGGTGGGTGGTGGATTGGTGGATTTAGCTTTTGGCTTGCCTTTGCGACCAGGACCAGGCATCCGTGGAAACAAGGAGGATATCTGATGTTGAACCAAACAAATAATCGCGTCCGAGAAAGGCAATTTTGCACTTGGTCCAGAACCACTACTGAACTCTCAGCGCAGAATGGCGTCCCGCTGCCCCGAATGCGGTGCCACAACTCAGATTTTGGCTGAAGCCACCACCGACGCTGGCATTCTGGCAAGACACTCCATATACTCCTAAACACAAATGAGCCGCCGAATAGCTTCGAAATCAATCACATTCGCGACATCTTAGCCGAAACGGACGTGCGTCTGGGCTGTTCGGATGACGAGGTACAGCGACTGCAGGAGCGGAGGAGGTCACTGGCCCGAGAGCGCGCAACGTTGGCGGAGTATCGCAGGAAGAACGCTGAAATCCTGTCTCCGTGGCGGCGGCCACTGTGAAAAGCGGAAGGCGCGAATTTCGCACTAGCTCACAGCGAATTTCGCATTTCACCCCATTTTGCGGCGAAATAATTTTTTCACGGTGTGGGGCGAAAATGTCAGGTCACCCCATTGTCGGGTGAAATGAGATTTCACTGTACCTCTGGAGCGAAATTCACCCAATATTCAAAGTACGTCAATTGCGTGTATTAATCAAATCTGCCCTCTACGATCACCACTGTTCTGACCACGGTGTCAGAGAGCAAGCTAGATGAGGAGGTTAGCAAGAAGAGGGACGGGGCGAGTGTGGAGTTGGTGAGAGTTCGTGGAGTAAGTACTTAAAATGAAGTCATTTGATCGAATGTCACATACGTCACGCTACTCCACTCTTTGCTCTTACTCCCATCTCCGCGACCATGCCCTCTCTCCATTCTCACCTGCACACGCAGCCAGACCACTCTCTCCCAACCTAGGTGTCTGCTTGAGCCCAGCATGTCCTGCCCAGGTCTGCCACGCAAGCTCTTTTGCGGCAGAGGCCGGGCCGGCTTAACGGAACTTGGAAGTGCCTCAAGCGATGCCCAAACAGGGACTGGCTGACCGTCAATCGCCACGGGGACGCAGAGGACATTCGGGAACTACGTGGTGCGTGCTTCTTTTCCCTTCCATGCCTCACATTGACACGAGGTATCTGCAGCTGCTCCCTTGCACTAGGGCGAGCCCAACACAGCGGAGAGCTCCAAATCCGCTCCCGACTTACATACGCGCAATCCTTTGGGCGACGAATGATCACCAAAAGTCGAACGATGTGTGCGTGTACCGTCTGATTCTATTTCGTTGCCGTTGTCCTCATTCTTCGAATGCGCAACACTCTCGTGCCATGCCGTGCGTCCATTCTCGCTATCAAGTTTCCCGTCCGTTCTCACAGTCAAGCCCAGATCGAGGACACCTGCCACCCGTTGACGAGTGTGAATGGCGATGTCGAAGAAGCTGCTTTCAGACGGCGCGGCGCACTAACTCCTGGTGTGTTTAGCCATCTATCTCTCCTGCGAATCTCACCGTTGGTCAGCGCACTGGCCTGATTTGTCGCCCTTGCCCCCCGCTCGTCATTCTCCTCCCGTACGTGCTTCCGAACCTTCATCTACACATTGACTGACTCTTGATTGCCAAGGCCCAAGACCGGTTTCCTCAATTGACCCCAGAGCCTCCGCATGCTCATTCTGGGCTGGGGATGCTTGAACTATCACTGCGCGACGCGCAGCCACGTACCAGTAGCTTTTTTGTAGTATTCACACGAATTCAAGTGATTTTCACCATATTCTCTCAATGAAATATGAGTTGTTAGCGTGTGGTATTGTCCCGCAATCCTGGTGATACTCAAGTCGAAAGCGAGAGAAATTCACCAAGAGTTGGGGTGAACAGTGTCGGAAAAAGCTGTTTTTAATTATAATCCAATTATAATCAATTATACGCCAATTATAAACAAATAATATCTATGAACAAGTGGGCTGGATTTCCCAATTTCGGTGGTAATCTGGTTCACTGAGGCTGCTGTGTGACCTGTGCACTTCCCGGATAGAGCGTGACGTGACCAGCATGTCCCCAGCGCAGTTTGATTGATTGTTGGCTTTCTCGCATGTTGATCAAAATTGATCACAATCTATTACAATCGCTTATCATCCCATAATAGCCACGTCCAATTATAATTCGGATTACGTTTTTCCGACAAGGTATAGTGAAAAACTCAGTTTTGTACGTGAACATTCACCATTGATTTTCCCGGTGAAATTCCCTTGTTTTGAGTGACTTTCACTGCATTACCGGGCGAATTTCTCGTCCTTCAGGAGGTAGCCGCGGCTACCTCCTGAGATACTCTCCGAAATATTTTCTTGGACGCTACCATCCTACCAAGAAGTCGTGCTGGCGGCGTACAAGCCCAGCATGAAGGACAGTCCCTGGACACTGGCACAGACATGCAGTTATTGGAGAGCGGTGGCCGTTTCCACCCCTTCGTTGTGGTCTTTCGTCAAAGTCGATGCTTCGTTCGGCCTGAGTCCCTTGCCTATGGTGCAGACCCAGGTCCAACGCTCAGGAGCCCTTACAATTCATTTCTGGGCGTGCGCAGATATGGATTCCACCTCGCAGGTCGAACTGTTCAGACTCCTATCTGATCATTTTGAGCGCTGGGAAGAGCTCAATCTCTGTTTGAGTCGGGATTTGGTGCCTCTTATGGCTGCCCTTCGCGGCCGACTTCCAGCTCTTCAACGGTTGTTGCTGAGGTGGAACGGTCCTGAAAGCCAGACTAGAGTTGACTCTGTGGAGTGGTTCGACACAGCCGATTCTCTGGTCGACGTTACGGCATACAGCGAGTATCGCTACATCCCGGTGTCGCTTCCCTCGCAGCATTGTATCACTCGATACGACATCGATGCCTCTGGGGAAACCCATGCCCAGCTCTTGACATTACTCCCAAATCTTGTCGAAGCACGTATCAAGATCGCATTCTCCGGAACGTGACCCACAGTTGATGATAAAATCACCCTATTGCACCTCCAGCGTTTGTACGTGAATTTTACAGATTCTCTATCCGAGCTCCGGGCTCCTCGTCTGGAAGAACTGGCATTTTTTCAATACTGGTCTTCCGTTCGGCTTGCACCCTGAAGAGGCTTTGCCTCGGAGGGCCGCTTGACGCCGACTGGACGGTCCGCATTCTGCGCCAATTCAAAACCATCACCGAACTCGTGCTCTTGAAGACGTCCGATCTCTTCCCTCCCATGATTATCACCCAAAAGGGCCACAAAACCATCCATGAGCCTGGTCAATTTGACCGTAATTTACATTTCAGGCCCTCGGACGACCATGGTAAATTAGCTGCTAATTTACCCGGTAAAATAGCAGATGTAAATTTCAGAGACTTATTTCCCGCCACGCTATAGCTAGTAGGCCAGGAGCCCCAGTTTTGTACAGACTAAGGCGGTACTTGTGCTTTAATTCTTTTCTTTGTCCCAGCCCAGCAATCGCAACTTTCAAGTTTGGCGGAGTTGATCCCGAGAGTCGAGACAGCCCGACGCCCTACGTGTGTTACCCCAGCATACCAACATGAGCGCGCATTGAGCGCTCGGCGCTTAATGATGTGAGCCGGCTGTCAACAAGCTTAGCTACGCGCCGACGGGTTGCTTCCTCTCTTGATCTACGAACAGCATGAAGACTCTGGAACCTGGGGCAATCACGGGGGGACTGGGATACACTCTGAAGCTTACCGGTATGCGCCCGACGCGTTCTGACGCGCACTTGGTCTGACTGGATATCGAAAAGTTGTCAAAGCACGGCTGATCAAGAAACCGACTCTGGGAATCGGATCGCTACGAAGCTGTGCGTCTGTTTCTGTAGATGGGGAGCAGGTGGAGAGGACGAAGGTCGTCAAGGGTCAGCAAGCTCAGTGGGACGAAACCTTCACTCTGTCAGTTATTCTCATGTCCTTGGTTTCGTACTCATTTACTCGATTCAGCCATATCCGAGCTTCCTCTACGGTCAAGATCGAAATATTGCGCCAAATTAAACTGCCCGTGTCTCATGATGAGTCGCTGGGTGAAGCAGTTCTGACCGGCTTCGAGGAGGGTGTCACCGGTAAGGCATTTCATCTGTGTAGATTACGGTCTGTGCTCAGGAGCCTTCAGAGAAATCATGCGACCTTTTCAAGGCTGGGCGGACTGACAATAGTCAGGGAGCGCTCACGCTTCGCCTCTCAGTGGTCAAATCTGGAAGTTCAACGGCGGAGCCGACGGTGTCTCCTGCCCTCCAGCCCGCGTCTGCCGCCATGAGTGCGGCAGAAAGTGCGCTAAATACGGTCAAAAATGCTGAATCTAGCGAAGATATTTTCCCAGTCGTCCTCGAACGAGTACGCCAGATCATGGAAATCGGAGAGTCGGTGGCAGAGGTTCGTCGGAATCTCCTTTTTTACACTCGACTCAACGGACGGTCAGTTTTCTCCATATGCAAAGATTGCATGGAGCGTTTTGTCTTCGATTCCTCAGGTCAGTTCATATTTTCGTCAAGTAGTATTGCATTCGAGCTTTACAGGTGCTAATCGCACAACTCGATCGCGACGCCCAAATTCGTACCCTTTGGTCGGCGGCAGCTGAGATGCTGGATTTTTTGAAAGACACAAACTCGGTTGTGGAGGATCAGATTGTCGCCACGGTGGTCAAGTCGATGGTTCAGCAAATCTACGAATGCGCCTTGTTCGTACGAGAATATGGTGGGAAGGGGTACTTGGGTGAGTCCTTTTTTTAAAACAACTTTCAGGGGATTTATTCTCCAGGGCGAACCCTCCGCGACACGTCCAGTTCGTCTTCGGATGAGAAGATCTCGGCTTTCACAGCATCCTTCCGTGAGCTTCGAGCGCAGTTTCAATCCAGATCCATTGTTGGGACATGGAAATTGGTCCGAGAACTCCACGAGGGTGTTGGAAATGTCGTCGACACCATAAATTCCATTGGTGAGCCCATTCTGGTAACGAAGACTTGTGCTGATTCACATGTGAAGAAAATACGCGCCAGTTGGAAAATCTGCCGGGCGCGAAAATATCCGAAGTTCGTTACGACCAAGGAAATCGGTGCCTGCCGGATACCCGTCAAGAAGTTATTGACGAGATCGTCGATTGGGTCAACAAGCCGGAGAGCACTCCTTACTTTTGGCTCTACGGCGTCGCAGGCTCGGGCAAGTCCACCATCTCGAACACGATTGCGGAGATGTTCGACAAGTTGCATCGTCTCGGCGGAAGCTTCCGATTCAGTCGAGACATCGCGTCGCGCAACGAGCCCACATACATATTCGGCAACCTGGCGTTTCAACTCACCCAGCTCAGCCCGCAACTGAAGAGTTCCGTTCTGGACGCCATTCGCCAGAACGGGCCGATGGGCAGCTTTCCTCTCCGCAACCAGTTTGCCACCTACATTGTCGACGTCCTGAACAGCGTCGAACTCACTGGGCCCATCGTCTTCGTCGTTGATGCTCTGGACGAGAGTGGAACCGAGCAGGCTCGCTCCGTGCTTTTGGCTGCTCTCGCATCAGAGGTTGCGCGACTCCCCAAGTCTGTCCGCTTCCTCATAATCAGCCGCGACGAGGCGGACATCCGGGCCCAACTCAAGTATATTTCCACGTCCAAAGCCATGCACCAGCTAGAGGAGACGTCCCGGGATATATTAGTTTTCATCAACAATAGGATGCCTGAAATTCGAGCGCGCTCGGAGCGATTGGCCAGTACAGACTGGCCGGACATGGCCGGACATGGCCGCCCGACAGAAACTGGTTGAAAAATCGCACAACCTCTTCATCTGGGCTGTCGTCGCGTGCCGGTACATCGAGAATCTAGACCCTGCAGCGCGCCTGAAAGCTGTGCTAGCCAGCAACCAGCGGGCGTTGGTTAGCGCCGAGTCTTACCTCGATCATCTGTATCTCCGCATTCTGCAAGACGTTTGCGCAGATCCCGATATACCTTTCCAAGACGTTGTTGGTTGCATTGTCGCTGCCATGACGCCGTTGACCGTCCAGGGACTCGACCATCTTCTCGCATACGGTCACCAGTCGGATGAGAGACTCGACCGAGATTTATCTCAACTAGGGAGTGCGGAATCCGTCATTGGGCTTCTCGGTTCAATTTTGCAACGTGAAGTTGGAACGAAGGGTCCAGCCAGCGCTGTCGTCCGAGTGCTGCATCCCTCACTACTTGACTTCTTCACCAATCCGCAGCGTTGTACCGACACTCGCTTCTTCCTCCAACCGTCCACTCAACATCGTTCGATGTTCTTGCGCTGCGTCGCTGTCATGCAAAGCCTGTTGAAACGGGATATTTGCGAGATCAATGACCCGACGAAACTCAACTCGGAGGTTCCTAACCTCCAGCGGAGAATAGAAAAATGCCTCCCCGAGCATCTGCAGTACTCGTGCCGATTTTGGGCCAGCCATCTGGTTCAGGTAGATGATCTTGATGACCCGTTGGTGGATGTCCTGCGGGGATTCCTGTTCAGTCATCTGCTCCATTGGATCGAGGCCATGACCTTGATGAACGAATTTGATGCGGCTTTCATTGCTCTCGAGAAAGTTCATCGGCGATTGGAGGTAAGCACAGTTTAATTCCCATTATTGTACGTCTCATTCACCACCTTTCAGGGAAAAGAAATCGTTTCCATCTGCGCTGACGCCTTGAGATTCATGCAACAGTTTGAAACTCCGATTCGAGAGAGTGCAGCCCACATCTACGTCTCTGCTTTAACTTTCACGCCCACGGAAACCACCCTATCAAGGACCTTCTTGTCAACCCTCTCCCGACTACCCAGGGTGCGCACTGGCTTGACGCAGGAATGGTCGTCATGTCTCGCAATCTACCCCTCCTCCTCGACACAGCCAGATTCCTGGTCCATCGACGTGTCCAAGGATAAGCTTCGATTTGTCACGAGGTCCTCAGATACTTTCCACATCCGAAGCATGGCCACCGGGGCTATATTATCCAGCTTCACCATTGATAAGCCAGAGTCGGTCTATTCCTCCGGGGAACACTGGCAATTCTCCGCAGACGGGACATACCTTGTCATTTATACAAATTTTGCTGTCCAGCTTTGGGACACCTTCACTGGAACCAAATGGTTGGGTCCTATTCCTGCGGTGGTTCACGCAATTTCTCCGGATGGTGCTTATCTTGTCACTGCCCTTCACACACTGCTCGTCTGGGATGTTCACCAGCAATTGGTCATAGCAGAACCCGACCTGGGACCCTTTCCAGGCTTTCCTTCGTTCCAACAAGAGCCCATAGGTCTGCCGCCATTCATATTTTCTCCAGATGGCCAACAACTGCTTCGTTGGGTCTCGGATGCAAACAGTTCCACGCTCTCGATTGCCTGGTTCGAGATGCCAACCGGAACGGTCACGTGGACAACTCGCCCAAATTCTCATCCGACTCCACTTTTTTGTTGGCTTGATAATCACACTGTGGTTATGAACGTTGGGTCCCACATGGAAATATTTGCTCCCGAGTCGGGAGAAACTCTTCACCAGTATGAACTTGCCTCCAATCCCACCCTCTACGGCCTCTCTTTGCTTTCGGGAGGGACCCTCTCGTTGTCGGCTAGTGGGATGACAAATACCATTAAAGTGTTGCAGCCCCACGACGGCACCGTAGTGGCCGGTCCCTATGCTCTTCCTTCATATGACTCTTATCCAGCGTATGGAGTTGGTCACATTTGCCTTTGTACCCGTTCTGATTCTGGGGAAGCCATCGAGGTGCATCGTATCCGCCATGACGGGGAAAGCAAGAAGGTCTTGGTCATTCCTGATAGGACTTATGGCCCGGTTGCATGGGCTTTGTCTTCCGACGACGCCCGAATTTTCGTGCTATTCCGAGACAGCGATCTGCTGGTTTGGGACGTCGAAAAGGGAATTCATTCGATTTTGAAGTTACCAGTCCGTTCTCATCAGAAGTCGCACAATTTTGGATTGGCGACGAACTTCGGAATGGATGTTTCTCCTGATCAAACTCGGCTCCTCATTTCGAGCTACCAGGACGTCCAGCTGTTTGACCTGGACATGCAATATCAAATGTCTCAAGACATGCATTCGGTTTCCGAGTCGACCCCTGATCGCCATGTTGTCCTTGTCACTGCGTCGGATAAAAGCACCAAGATCGCGGTTGCCTACAGTGATTTCTCGCTTGAACTCCAGAACACCACGAACCGACAAAGATTGTTGGGCCACACGGAGCAGATCAATTCGGTGGCCTTCAGTGTGGACGGAAGTCGGATCGTGTCGGCGTCGAACGATTCGACGATATGTCTTTGGGACGTCGAAACAGCCAGCATCGAGGGCACCCCGGTTCGAGACCACTCGGGTCCAGTGATGGGAGCGGCGTTCTCCAATTGTGGCACCAAGGTGGCGTCCGTTTCTATCGACCGAACCGTGCGAATCTGGGATGCCGCGACCCGGCAGCCGCTGTGGATCTCGAAACAACTCATAGATGGTTTAACCGCTGTATCCTTCAGCCACCATGACACCAAACTCGTCTGCAACACAACCGTTTCCCAAATCGTATTGGATTTAGAGACCACACGAGGCCGGAGACTGCTTCCCATCAAGTGGATATCTCTCATCTCGGACAATGTCGTCGCATTCTCAGCAAACGGCGACTGGTGGTCCTGGGATACCTCCGGCTCTCCAACTGGGTATCACTTGAGCATACCCTCGAATTCATACTACTCTCTTCGACTGCGGGAGTTGAAATTCTTGCCGGACAAACTGCGTGTGATGGGCCTGTACGATGAGTTCTCTGTAAAGATCGCTGACATTCCAGGCGGCAGTTTTTCGTGCTTCCCGATCCCGGACAATACTGTCCGCTCCCTAAAGTGGCTTCCCGGCGGACGAATTGTCGTGCATGGCGTCGACTATGTCTTTGTTTGGGACACTCTCTCAAGAGAGCTAGTCGTCGAGTGGTACCTTCCCCCCAACGACCACAACTACTTGTCTCCCGACGGGTCCAAGATGGCTTTTTGCCATTCGATGTCGAGCGGAATATCCGTTCAACTTGTTGATCTCCTGACTTCGCGCCTGATCTGGACCCACAACCCGGACTCGGATTTGGGCGCCGCAGTGGCTCACATCTCTTCCTGCATCTTCTCTTCCAACGGGGATGTCGAATTGTCCGTCGGATTTCAGGTCCTCACTCCAGCTCACCTGGCGCCGACCGCACCTCCACCACAATTATTCACTTTACATGCCGACACTGGGCATGTCGTTTCAAAATCTGCCGTTCAATTTGACGAGGACGGATTCATCACCGGATGGAGACGCGAGGCTTATGCACCGCCGCATACTATCCGCGCCCACTCGACGGACTTGGACAAAACAGCTTCATTGATCACAACCCGGACCTTGGCACTTGTGAACGTGGCCACGGGAACCATAGATCGCACCTTGTTGACGACCGAAACAGAGGACCGCAGGTGGCCGATGACCTATTCGTCCGATGGGATGCTGGTTGCCTGTGCCACGGGCGACACGGTCTCCGTTTGGGACTCTCAAACCGGAAACAGGACAAATTCTTGGCGTTATTCATCGGAGACGAAGACGACGGACTATTTGGAGAATGATCCCTCTGGCCTAATCTTCTCACAAGATTCGACGCAGCTCATCTACTACAATTGGGATCAGGAACCCGGCCTTCACTTATGGGACATTCGTGACAATACGCTTACAGGTGTATTATCTGGCGACTACTCTGGACCTCCCAGGTTTTTCCCGGACGGAGGTGGGATTTCCCTCACGAGGCAATACCATGCCCACTCGAACCCGATACAACAATGGGCCATTTCTCGGGATCCTCCGTCTCGTGGGTTGACTGAGATAGATTTCAGCCTCCAAGTCAGCCTGCCGCTCGATCCATTCGGAGAGGCCTTTCATACTTCGCCCCCCGGATCGTTCATGGAACGGGCCAGAGCCTTTGTAGGGGCGGCATGGGTGAAGGACTCATTCTCCTCCGATTCCACCACCCTCGTGATTTTGAATACTAACAGCTCTTTGATCGAGATATACCAGCAACACTCCACTGCGACGAACTCGGTGTCGGAAGTGACTACAAGTTTCACTTGTCCGCACGATTTGTTCATCAACCCAAGCAGCATCATAGGCGCGTCGGGGTGGTTGTATGGCTACACTGGCCAACGATTGCTGTGGGTACCTCAGACGGAGCGAAAGATTTGGGCTTTGCTCAAAAGCGGACTGCTCGTGTTGGAGAACAACGCCAAGGAAATCGTCCTCGTTGATCTGAAGGACTACCTTGTTGATCCTGCACTCACGCGAGCGTGGGGTGATCGAAATTTCATCGCAGATCTATCCGGAAGAGCACAGCAGCAGGTGGTGGCGGTAAATCGCGTCGATATTATGGAGGAGTTTGCGAGGTGTGTGTCGTTTGTTAAGATTTTGGTCAAATCACTCAGTCTACCGCCCAGAAAAAGAGACCAATCAAGAGATGTCGACGGAGACAACCGCCCGGCGCCGATTGTATGTCGTTGTAGTACATAGTCTTCAATTGAAATTTGTATTCTGGATGTAGCAATGCCAAGGTGGTGATTATAAAGGAGGCTGGGTTCTCCGGAACGATGCTAACCATCCCAGATTTAGTGGACCCGGACACTGTAGCCAAACCGTAGCCGTATCGGTGCGACATGGCTCTTGCATGGCAGGACTGCGCTCTCAGAAATGTTGCTAATGAGGAGGATTGGATCCGGACCTGGAGAAGCTGTCGGAGCTGAATCCATCGGTGCTATATGGGATGGAAGCAGTCTGCAGAGAGGCGCTATGTTGGCTGGGTGTACAAGTGTTGGAATATCGAGTCCGACGCTCACGGGCATGCGGCCCTGGTATCCAGGTACTTTCTACTTCTCCTAATAGTTCCCCTGCCCCTGCCCCTTCATCCTACTTATTCTAGACTTATTGCTTCCCGATTGTTTCCGAGCCCCCGTAGATAGCAGTTCATGTACAGTATTAATACTTGTAGACACGAATGAATCCCCTGCGCGTTTGCGAGGGTCTTCTGCCAATTCCCGAGTCAAGGACGTGGACACCTTGATTCCAACAACAAGTTACTGGAGGCGTTGAAGCAAAGTGTGGTTAGGAGACCCAATTACGTCATCTTATGTCCTCTGACTCTGAAAACGACCCCGACTTCGTGCCTGGCTTTGAAGCAGGTAACGCTGAATCCCGCCCTACCAGCTCGATTCTGAACCTTGCAGTATCTGACGCCTCGGATGAAGAGCCTCCGTTGAAGCGCGCGCGAACCAGTTCGCCAAAACCGACCGAGGAGGACGAGATCGCCAAGAAACAGTACGTGCCTATCGCTTACACCACAACTCACAACCAAACCGAGTCCGTAGGGCACGCCAACAACTATGGGCGAACTTCCAAGCCTCCGTCGACACACCACAGACGAAACCAGAGTCGGAGGAGCCCAAAAGGATGGTCAAGATTCAAAAGAAGTTCTTGTATGCTGGGGAGACCACTGTGTACGTCGTCCTCGCACTGCTGTATTTAATCTGCGCTCGTTCATCTTTGGGCTAGAGAAATCGTCGAGGTGCCTGAAGACTCGGCCGACGCGAAAAAGTGGCCACTGTGGCACTCCCCTTCGGAAGAACAAACGGCCTCGTCGTCTTCAGTGGTAGAATCCGTCCCTCCGCCTGCTCCATCCAAGAAGCCAGGCCCACGAAAACCCCGTACTTCGCTCGCTGCGATTCCGACTCAAAAAGCCCGCAAGCTGTCCACGCTCGACAAATCCGCCATGGACTGGAAGGCACACGTTAGCTCGGAGCCTTCAGACATGAAAGATGAACTCGACGCGAACCGCCGGGGCGGTGGCTATCTCGAAAAGGTCGAGTTCCTCGGTCGGGTCGATGGTCGGAGGGAAGAGGCGCTCGAGGCGAGCAAAAGCACCAAGCGCCGCCGATGATACCCCACTCGCTGTTATCTTGCTGTAATCTATATTGTCTAGTGTCTAACGAAGCTGTTCTATCATCTATCCAACATCCAAATGAGCAACATGGCCACCGCCCACAATCCGCTCGGACTCGACACCCCTGTACTACCGGAATGTTTTGGAGGCAGGTCACCCAAGTTCTGGACGACGCGAGTGAAAAACTGCAACGCCGTGCTCGGAACAAACGCAGGAAGACTGTGCCCAGCCCCGAACACTCGAGCAAATGTAAATGAGTCGACGGTTTTGATCTGCGCGACGACCTGGCCGTCGATGGTCCAATTCGTGAGGGCCGTATTGTTGAGGGTGAGGTTTCCGTACCAGGGCATCGACACCATGGACTGGTGTACGCCTAGCCAGTTGGCCCTGTGAGAACTCAGTGGCAATTCACTGAATGCAGAGAAGGAGTTACTTGATGTCCGCGTCGCCTACCTGCGAAAGCTGTTAACAGCATCATTGTGAAGGAGGAGCAGACCGACCCAGATAAGAATAGGGAAATGAGCATTGGCCAACGCAGCCAAGGGCGCTAACGCAGATCTTCCAAACTGGTCGAGACTGTAAGAAACGGTGCAGTAGAGCGGGCAGGATGTACCTCGCCGGTGGATCCAAAATTCTTCTTGATATCCGCATTGCACGAATTAAACGTCGACGTCGCGCCGAGGGCCCCTGCAACGGACGGCGACGCCAGGAACTTTTCAAAGTACGCAGGAGGGAACGGGTCGGGGGCATCCGAGTCCCATAACAGGTAGTCTGGGTCGTGGCCAATGACGGCGCGGTTGAAGATGTCTCCGGTCTGGACAAGATCAAATAAACTGACTGGACATTTGAAATCGCAGACGAACGCAGACAAGGTCGGCGGTGGCACATTCTGCGTCGCTACCGCCGGCGTAACAAGTTTGCAGCTGGGCCTGGCAGCCATCGGGCTTGACAAACGACGCAGACATGGCGTCGACGATGGTGGTATTTTGGACGGGACCGTACCCTGGTGCATTCGCGACAAAGGGAATGTAGGACCCATATTGGATCAGGGGATCGTGTTTTCCGCTGTAGGTCGTATGAATAGACGGAAACGAGAAAGATTCTACGAACGCACTCGTTGATCAACAAGGACTTGAAAACGATTTTCTGGCCGGTTAGTTGGCCATTCCCGATTAGATCGTTCTGTGCGTTGAAGTATGTTATAAAAGTCGGCCCAAAGTGGGCACCGTAACTCTCTGTCCCAAATATCAAGCTGAAAAAGTAGTTAAGCAAACAGGGAGGTCCACGGGAAGAAACTCACTCTCGGTTCTGAAAGGATGAAAACTCGGGGCTTTCAAACAAGATTTGGAACGCAGTCCATATCATCACCGCAGCATCGGCTGTGCTGTTCACAGTCCCGCTGCCAGTAGAAAACCCAGCACCGATAGGCTGGTCGATGTATATCACTGTGAAGCGGATTTAGTGCGGCGAAAGGTGGAAGGAGAGCGGTTTACTGTTGCTGAGGTTATTCCAACTGTGGCAGAAACCGTGAAATTGTTCATGTGGACGAATGAGAAAGATACCTGAATGGATTCAATGTCGTTGTCCTGCCATCTGAACTGACGTTGCACGGCCCATTCTCTGTGGTATCTCAGGCGGTGTGTATTAAGTATGAGGGATTGGACTCGCCTTGGAAGATGCCGCTCATACTGGTACAGCCTGTAGCGAATTTAGCATGCAATCGGGGGGGGGGGACTCCTAATTCCGTACCAGGACCACCGTTCAGCCTGAGCGAGCTTAACAGCGAGCAAATTCACTGGAGAAACCATACCACAAAGTGAGAGGGGCTGTATTCGGAGAATTGCGTGCCTCGAAAAACCAAAACCACTGGAGCTCTGTCAGTCTGATCAAGCGAAAAGCGAGGTGCTGGGTACCATGGACGCATTGCTCGCGATATTGATGTAACCAGAGATCTGTCCGACTCCCGGGGTCGTTTCACAGATACCCGAATTCTTCGTGTATGTGAGGCCAGAGTCTTGGACTGCTCGTGAAGCGAAGGTGTGCCGAGTACTAGCAGAGACGCATCCGAGCAGCCAAGCCAAGGATAGAGAAGGGACGAGCCAGCGGAAGAGCATAGAAGGAGAAGGAAAGAAGGCCGAGAAGATTGGATGCATGGCGCATTTGTAGCTAAATGCTCTGCACGTGGAAACGCTAGTAAGTACGTACCGTTGAGACGCGTCTATTAATAAGTAAGATGGGCATAAATATCGCACCACGACAGAGTGGCCTCAGCAGACGAAATGTATGGGCTCATACATGCCAGGAAACGGGCCCGGCGGGATGAGGTGAAGCATTTTGCTCAGCAGTAGTTGTAGACCCGAACCTGGTCTGTCTATGAATTGTCGAATGTCTATCGACATATCATAGACAGACTGGTTACGAGTCTACAGTAGTTGTTGCAAATTCGAGATGTCAGAGAACGTTGACCCGGAACAGGTCTGAGTCGTTTGTTCGTCTGGAAGTTGGCGTTAAAAGTCGGAGGGCCGAGAGAGCGATGGACAAGGAAAACTGAACGAGATGTCTGATGATTGTTGGAGACAACCGATTTGTTTGGCTGATGTGATCACGCATAAATTCAACCTCCTCATCTCCGCGACCACCATGCAACCGAACGCACGCCTCTTCCTGGGCTGTACCTGCCTTCCGCGGCCCTTGTTCATCCTGGGCGAGAACCACTTGGTGCGTTTACTTCAATCTGTCCAAGCACAAGCCTGGCCACCTCGGACTGTTCCCCATTGCCCATGGGCCTTGAAGCCCAGTGGTATTGTCCGCTCTCCCCGTCGTTCAAACCTACACCGTCTTTCGTACAGATGACTGAATGTTCTCTTCAAGCTCCGTGAAATCTCGCCCATATGGCATTCCACGTGTAAACCACACCCAGTGGTTCCCAGACTCATTTTCACATGAAGGCCCGTGTATCTCTGCATTAGCTCGCTCGGAATGAGGGTGGATTGCTCCAGGCCCGAGCTTATCTGATCGTTTTGAACAAGAATGGCCCATATACACGCCCACAATCTCCCGCGACCGTACATTGACTCTACAGCGCCTCATGTCTCAGGCTCGTTAGCCGAAGCAACCTTATACTGGTGCCTATTCTTACTCGTCTCTTCGAGGGCAGACCCAGGGAACGTTCCTGATATAAAACCTTGTTTCTTCAGCGCGTTCCTGCAAGCCGACATGTTTTCACCCTTCCTCTTGTTATTTCCTTTCCTCAGCACTGTGTCTGCCGCCTCACAGGTTTGTGGCCTCAAGCCCCCCAGTGGAGCCTCTGCGTCTGCCTCTCTTGGAGGCACCGTGCATCAGAACACAGACCCGTCGGATGTCATCGCCTCCGCGTGGTACCCTGGATGGCTGGCCACGGACTTTCCGCCGTCTTCGATTCCTTGGTCAAAGTATAACGCTATGACGTTTTCTTTCGCGTGAGCTCCTCTATTGGACTTGACTACATCCCGTGTAATGTTCTTAGGACGACAACGCCGGACGTCTCGATGCTGGCATTGGATTCCGTGAGTGCGGCAGCCCTGCCGGAATTCGTGTCCGCCGCCAAGAGTAATGTACGTACTTTTGACCATTGTACACCCTGATATTGAATTCTGTAGGGAGTCACTGCGCTGCTTTCAATCGGCGGGTGGACAGGGTCCATCTATTATTCCAACGCCATGGCCACAGCAGACAACCGAACCGCATTCGTGACCACCGTCTTGAATCTCGTTTCGCAATACAATTTGGACGGCATTGACTTTGAGTTGAGTTACTCTTGAGCACCGAAATCAACCTGACTTGCTTTGTGAAGCTGGGAATACCCCGGAAAGACCGGCCTTTCGTGCAACGTCGTGAATCCGGACGACTCGAACAACTTTTTATTGTTTTTGCAGGAACTTCGTGGGACGTCAGCAGGGAAGAATCTAGTTCTCACCGCCGCGGTAGGAATCACGCCGTTTGTTGGTTCAGACGGGCAGCCCATGGATGATGTTTCGGAGTTTGCCACGGTTTTGGATCGAGTTGGTGTGTGTTCATTCTCGAGTACTTGCAGCATTGGATTGATGAGCTGCCAGCCTTAATGGCGTACGATGTCTGGGGATCGTGGTCTCCAACCGTTGGGCCCAATGCGCCGCTGAATGACTCCTGCGCACCCGTCGCGGACGGTTCTGCGGTCTCAGCGGTCAACGCGTGGACCGCTGCCAAATTTCCCGCCAACCAGGTAAGACTCTTGATGCCTTCCCTTCTTTCAATTCATTTGGCTTAGATCACCCTCGGCCTCGCCTCCTACGGCCACAGTTTCCGTGTTTCCCCCAGCGCAGCGCTGACGAGTAACGGGTCGCTCGCCCTCTACCCGGACTATGACAATTCGCCGTCCGCGCAGCCGCTGGGAAGCTCGGACAGCCCGGGTGACGCTTCAGCGCTCGACCCATGTGGGGATCCTGAGGGCGTGAGCGGGATATTCACATTTGCGGGACTCATCCAGGACGGGTTCCTGACGGCCAATGGCACGGCGGCTGCGGGTATCGAATATACGTTTGATGGGTGCAGTCAGACGGTGCGTGTACCTCTCTATTAATCTTCTTGTTGAGTAGACTCGATCGAAATGCCTGCAGCCTTTTGTATACAACCAAACTTCGAACGTGATGGTCTCGTACGACGATGCTACCTCGTTTTGTGGGTTCCAGACGTTGAATCTTGCATTTCTTTTGACTGATATCGCATTTAGCTGCCAAGGGGCGGTACATCAACGACCAAGGGCTTCTTGGGTTCGCTGTGTGGGATGTGACTGGGGATCAGAACGATATTTTGCTTGATTCGCTGCATCAAGCTATGGGTATCGAGGCGGTGTGTTCGGGGTAGAGAGTGGGATTGAAGGCCTGATGTATTCTATTATGCTGCGCGAGTGTATCTATGAAGAGCTGTGGGCGGGATGATAACTGGCTGGCGGTCCACGATAACTGTTGGATTGAGGTCGTTGATATCTCGCCGTACCTCCGACTCCCGCGTTGGTAGGATTCTTGACAGAGAGACCAGAACTTCATAGATTTCCGGCGCGCATCTCGGTGCGAAGATCGCGCATGTCGCACCTGAAGATGATCTACCATTCATTCATTCATACCAGCGAGAGGGATGTACGATGAAAAAAGGTCATACAGCAGCCGGCGACGCATGAAAAACACAGCAAGAGGGGAACCAGTGCGTTCAGAAATAGCCTGCACTGTGCTCCATGGCGGTACTTGATATAAGTAATGGGCGCTGTAGATCATCATCCCGTTAGTTACATTGGGCGCTTGGAGTTTTGCTAAGTATCATATGCAAAGTCGGAGTCCGGGTGGGTTCAGCCTTGAATTCCGTCATGAAAATCTATACCTTTTGAACCAGCTGGAGGATTTGCAAACGGATGAAGAGACACGAAGAAAACTTGGAACCTTGTTGCCATTGGAGCCGATCGCACTTTAGAGCATACAGCATCTCTTGGCATTTCAAACATTTGACAGATCGAGTCCCGTCGACCCCTTGACGACATCCGGACTCCGATGCTTTTTAAATAAGGCCGTCTGTCCAAACCCGGATGTCCCATTCCTTCGCTCCAAACCCGTTTTCGCCGTTCGCTCATCGCTGGTCGCCGTTTTTTCCTTTTTGTGAGCATTCCGAAATCGGTCTTACCGAATAGTTTCTGAGACGCACTGTATAAAGCTTCGCTCAAGGCTTCGTCGACGTCACCTTGAAACACCTTTTTTTCTTCTTCACCCTCAAGTTTCGCCTTCATTCATGAACTTGATTCGTCTCCTCGCGATCGCCGCGCTCCTCGTTGCCCAGCCGCTGTCGTCTAACGCGGTCCCGATACCGCCAGCCGGCGCGGCACTAGCACGCGTCTTTGGGTTGGCACACACACCCCGCAAGTCCAGCATACCACATCAGCTGCGGAGGGTAGCGCGCGAGCTCACGGAACGTGTCCATGTCCCCACCATATTTGTATCGCGGAGAGAGGATCGGTGCGTCTATGCCTCGGGACTCCTTTTTCATTCAACGAGTCATGCACACAGAGAGGATATCTTTCTTGCACGGTCCCTGGAAGACACCATCTTCGCTTCGGCGCGCGATGTCCAGGATGGGGTGCTCCAGCGGAGGGACGGCGAGAGGACGTCGAGATCTGCCCATGACGTGCGTGCTTTCAGTCCGGAACCGAGTTTTCGGGTCTAACTCTGGTGCAGGTCTTTCTAGAATCATGATTTTCGCAACGGTGGACGGACGATCTGGACTCTGGAGACGCAGACTTGTATATGGTATTTGTTGTATCCTTACGCACCTTATATTCATAATTCTTGCAACGACGTTCGGGTGGACTTCCGGACCTGAGTCCTAGAAGAGACGGATAGGGAGTCCAAGGTGGACAGGGTGGAACGACTGAGCTGCAAATGTTTCGAATGATGAGATCCCCATAGACTTGTCGATGGCTCAGTAGCGAGAAAGCTCGAGCAAGTGGTCTGACGCTGCACGATGAGTGAAGAGGAGAACCCGAAATCAAATTGCCCTTGTTGTTCCGGACCTCCTATTACGCGTGCCACCTAGTAGGCCATCTCACTAGTACTGGAGCCCAGTTTTGTACAGACTACTAAGGTGGTACTTGAGCTTGAATTTCTTTTCTTGCCCCAGGCCAGCAAATGCAACTTTCAAGTTGGGCGGAGTTGGGCCCGAGACTCGAGACAGCCCCGACGCCCATACGTGCTTTACCCCAGCATACCAACATGAGCGTGCATTGAGTGCTCGCCGCTTGATGTGAGCCAGCTGTCAACAGGCTTAGCGACGCGCCGACGGCTTGCTTCCTCTCTTGATCTACGAACAGCATGAAGACCATGGAACCTGGGGCAATCACGGGGGGACTGGGATACACTCTGAAGCTTACTGGTACGCGCCCGACACGTTCTGACGCGCACTTGGTCTGACTGGATGTCGAAAAGTTGTGAAAGCGCTGCTGATCAAGAAACCGACTCTGGGAATCGGATCGCTACGAAGCTGCGCGTCTGTTTCTGTAGATGGGGAGCAGGTGCAGAGGACGAAGGTCGTCAAGGGTCAGCAAGCTCAGTGGGACGAAACCTTCACTCTGTCAGTCCTTCTCGTGTCCTTGAATCCACATACCCATTGAGTCGATTCAGCCGTGTCCGAGCTTCCTCTACGGTCAAGATTGAAATACTGCGCCAGATTAAACTGCCTGTGTCTCATGATGAGTCGCTCGGTGAAGCAGTTCTGACTGGCTTTCAGGAGGGTGTCACCGGTAAGGCAATTTGTCTGTGTAAATTACGGTTCGTGCTCAAGAGCCTTCAGAGAAATCATGCGACCTTTTCAAGGCTGGGCGGACTGACAATAGTCAGGGAGCGCTCACCCTGCGCCTCTCAGTGGTCAAATCTGAAAGTTCAACGGCGGAGCCGACGGTGTCTCCTGCCCTCCAGCCCGCGTCTGCCGCCATGAGTGCGGCAGAAAGTGCGCTAAATACCGTCAAAAATGCTGAATCTAGCGAAGATATTTTCCCAGTCGTCCTCGAACGAGTACGCCAGATCATGGAAATCGGAGAGTCGGTGGCAGAGGTTCGTCGGAATCTCCTTTTTTACACTCAACTCACCGGACGGTCAGTTCTCCCCATATGCAAAGATCGCATGGAGTGTTTTGTCGTCGATTCCGCAGGTCAGTTCAGAGTTTCGCCAAGTAGTATTGCATTCGAGCTTTACAGGTGCTAATCGCACAACTGGATCGCGACACCCAAATCCGTACCCTTTGGTCAGCGGCAGCTGAGATGTTGGACTTTTTGAAAGACGCAAACTCGGTTGTGGAGGACCAGATTGTGGCCACGGTGGTCAAGCTGATGGTCCAGCAAATCTACGAATGCGCCTTGTTCGTACGAGAATATGGTGGGAAGGGATACTTGGGTAGGTGCTTTCTTTCCAAGACTTTCAGGTGATTTATTCTCCAGGGCGAACCCTCCGCGACACGTCCAGTGCGTCTTCGGACGAGAAGATAGCGGCTTTTACAGCATCCTTTCGCGAACTTCGAGCACAGTTTCAATCCAGGTCTATTGTTGGGACGTGGAAATTAGTCCGAGAGCTCCACGAGGGTGTTGGCAGTGTCGTCGACACCATAAATTCCATTGGTGAGCATATTTGGATAACGAAAATTTGTACTGATTCTCCTGTGAAGAAAACACTCGCCAGTTGGAAAACCTGCCAGGTGCAAAAATTTCCGAAGTTCGTTACGACCAAGGAAATCGGTGCCTGCCGGATACCCGTCAAGAAGTTATTGACGCGATTGTCGATTGGGTCAACAAGCCGGAGAGCACTCCCTATTTCTGGCTCTACGGCGTCGCAGGCTCGGGCAAGTCCACCATTTCCAACACGATTGCGGAGATGTTCGACAAGTTGCATCGTCTCGGCGGAAGTTTCCGATTCAGTCGAGACATCGCGTCTCGCAACGAGCCCACGTACATATTCGGCAACCTCGCGTTTCAACTTACCCAGCTCAGCCCGCAACTGAAGAGTTCCGTTCTGGACGCCATTCGCCAGAACGGGCCGATGGGCAGCTTTCCCCTTCGCAACCAGTTTGCTACCTACATCGTCGACGTCCTGAACAGTGTCGAACTCACTGGGCCCATCGTCTTCGTAATCGACGCTCTGGACGAGAGTGGGACTGAGCAGGTTCGCTCCGTGCTTTTAGCTGCTCTCGCCTCGGAGGTTGCGCGACTCTCCAAGTCTGTCCGCTTCCTGATCATCAGCCGCGACGAGGCGGACATTCGGGCGCAACTCAAGCGTATTTCCACGTCGAAAGCCATGCATCAACTGGTGGAGACATCCCGGGACATATTGGTTTTCATCAACAACCGGATGCCTGAAATTCGTGCGCGCTCGGAACGATTGGCCGGTACAGACTGGCCTGACATGGCCGCCCGACAGAAGCTGGTTGAAAAATCTCACAACCTCTTCATCTGGGCTGCCGTCGCGTGTCGGTACATCGCAGATCTTGATCCTGAAGCACGCCTCAAAGCCGTGCTAGCCAGCAACCAGCGAGCGTTGGTCAGCGCCGAGTCCTCCCTCAATCATTTGTATCTCCGCATTCTGCAAGACGTCTGCGCAGATCGCGACATTCCCTTCCAAGAAGTTGTTGGTTGCATCGTTGCGGCCATGACGCCCTTGACCGTCCAGGGACTCGATGATCTTCTCGCATACGGTCACCAGTCGGATGAGGGACTCGACCGAGATTTATCTCAACTAGGGAGTGCGGAGTCCGTCATTGGGCTTCTCGGTTCAATTTTGCAACGTGAAGTTGGAACGAAGGGTCCAGCCAGCGCTGTCGTCCGAGTGCTGCATCCCTCACTACTTGACTTCTTCACCAATCCGCAGCGTTGTACCGACACTCGCTTCTTTCTCCAACCGTTTACTCAGCATCGTTCGATGTTCGTCCGCTGCGTCGCTGTTATGCAAAGCCTGTTGAAACGGGATATCTGCGAGATCAACGACCCGACGAAACTCAACTCGGAGGTTCCTAATATCCAGCGGAGAATCGAAAAATGTCTCCCCGAGCACCTGCAGTACTCGTGCCGATTTTGGGCCAGCCATCTGGTTCAAGTCGATGATCTTGATGACCCGTTGGTGGATGTCCTGCGGGGATTCCTGTTCAGTCATCTCCTCCATTGGATCGAGGCCATGACCTTGATGAACGAATTCGATGCGGCTTTCATTGCTCTCGAGAAAGTTCATCGGCGATTGGAGGTAAGCACAGTTTAATTCCCGTTATTGTATTTCTCATTCACCAACTTGTAGCGAAAAGACATCGTTTCCATCTGCGCTGATGCCTTGAGATTCATGCAACAGTTTGAAACTCCGATTCGAGAGAGTGCGGCCCACATCTATGCGTCTGCTCTGGCTTT
The DNA here is from genome assembly GCA_029378245.1 of Roridomyces roridus. Classification (NCBI taxonomy): domain Eukaryota; kingdom Fungi; phylum Basidiomycota; class Agaricomycetes; order Agaricales; family Mycenaceae; genus Roridomyces; species Roridomyces roridus. Next base: position 41,415 of record JARKIF010000167.1, read on the forward strand.
TACGCCGACGGAAACCACCATATCAAAAACCTTTTCGTCAAATCTCTCCCGGGTACCCAGGGTGCGAACTGGCTTGGCGCAAGAATGGTCATCCTGTCTCGCCATCTACCCCTCATACTCGACACAGTCATATTCCTGGTCAGTCGACGTGTCCAAGGACAAGCTTCGATTTGCCACGAGGTCCTCCTCAGACACTTTCCACATCCGAAGCATGGCCACCGGGGCTATATTATCCAGCTTCACCATTGAGAAGCCTGATTCCGAATACTCCTCCTCTGGGGAACACTGGCAATTCTCCGCAGACGGGACATACCTTGTCGTCTATACCCATTTCACTATCCAGTTTTGGGACACCTTTACTGGAACCAAATGGCTGGGTCCTATTCCTGCGGTCTTTCACGCAATTTCCCCTGATGCAGCTTATCTTGCCACTGTCGTTGACACACTGCTCATCTGGGATGTTCACCAGCAAGTGGTAATAGCAGAACCTGACCTCGGACCCTTTCCTTCACTCGAAAAAGAGCACATAGGGGTAAACCCCATCGCACCATTTGTATTTTCCCCGGATGGTCAACAATTGCTTCGTTGGGTCTCGGATGCAAACAGTTCCACGCTCTCGATTGCCTGGTTCGAGATCCCAACCGGAACGGTCACGTGGACAACTCGCCCAAATTCTCATCCGACTCCACTTTTTTGTTGGCTTGATAATCACACTGTGGTTATGAACGTTGGGTCCCACATGGAAATATTTGCTCCCGAGTCGGGAGAAACTCTTCACCAGTATGAACTTGCCTCCGATCCCACCCTCTACGGCCTCTCTTTGCTTTCGGGAAGGACCCTTTCGTTGTCGGCTGGTGGGATGACACCTACCGTTACAGTGTTGCAGCCACGCGACGGCATCGTAGTGGCCGGTCCCTACGCTCTCGCTTCATATGACTGTTATCCAGTGTATGGAGTTGGTCACATTTGCCTTTGTACCCGTTCTGATTCTGGGGAAGCCATCGAGGTGCATCGTATCCGCCATGACGGGGAAAGCAAGAAGGTCTTGGTCATTCCTGATAGGACTGATGGCCCGGCCGCATTGGCTTTGTCTCCAGATGATGCCCAAATTTTCGTGCTATTCCGCGACGGCAACTTGCTGGTGTGGGACGTTGAAAAAGGAGATCATTCGATCTTCCAGCTACCAACCCATTTGAATCCAAGTGCATTCTACTTCGGAATGGACATTTCTCCCGACGAAAGTCGCCTCCTCATTAGGAACAACTATGACCTACAGTTGTTTGACCTGGCCATGCAATATCGAGTGTCCAAGGACATTCATTCGGCTCCTTCCTCTACCACTGATCGATATGTTGTCCTCCTCGCTGTGTCCGATCGAAACACCAAGATCGCGGTGGCCTACAGTGATTTCTCGCTTGAACTCCAGAACACCACGAACCGACAAAGATTGTTGGGCCACACGGACCAGATCAATTCAGTGACCTTCAGTGTGGACGGAAGTCGGATCGTGTCGGCGTCGAGCGATTCAACGATATGTCTTTGGGACGTTGAAACTGCCAATATCGAGGGCCGCCCGGTTCGAGGCCACTCGGGCCCAGTGATGGGCGCGGCGTTCTCCAATTGTGGCACCAAGGTGGCGTCCGTTTCCATTGACCGAACCGTGCGAATCTGGGATGCCGCGACCCGGCAGCCGCTGTGGATCTCGAAACAACTCATAGACGGTTTAACCGCTGTATCGTTCAGCCACAACGGCACCAAACTGGTCTGCAGCACAACCGGTTCCCAAATCGTGTTGGATTTGGAGACCACACGAGGCCGGAGACTGCTTCCCATCAAGTGGATATCTCTCATCTCAGACAATGTCTTTGCCTTCTCTGAAAACGGCGACTGGTGGTCCTGGGATACCTCCGGCTCTCCAACTGGGTATCACTTGAGCATACCCTCGAATTCAGTCTATCTTCGACTGCGGGAGTTGAAATTCTTGCCGGGCAAACTGCGTGCGATGGGCCTCTACGATGAGTTCTCTGTAAAGATCGCTGACATTCAAGGCGGCAGTTTTTTGTGCTTCCCGATCCCGGACAATACTGTCCGCTCCCTCAAGTGGCTCCCCGGCGGACGGATTGTCGTGCATGGCGTCGACTATGTCTTTGTTTGGGACACTGTCTCAAGAGACCTAGTCGCCGAGTGGTACCTTCCCCCCAACGACCACAACTGCTTGTCTCCCGACGGGTCCAAGATGGTTTTTTGCCATTCGGTGTCGAGCGGAATATCCGTTCAACTTGTCGATCTCATGACTTCACGCGTGATCTGGACCCACAACCCGGATTTGGGCGCCGCAGTGGTTTACATCTCTTCCTGCATCTTCTCTTCTAACGGCGATGTCGAATTGACCGTCGGATTTCAGGTCTTCACTGCAGTTCACATGGCGCCGACCGCACCTCCACCACAATTATTCACCTTGCATGCCGACACTGGGCATGTCGTTTCAAAGTCTGCCGTTCAATTTGACGAGGACGGATTCATCGTCGGACGGAGACCCGGGGTTTATGCACCGCCGCATACTATCCGCGCCCACTCGCCGGACATGGACAAAACAGCTTCATTGATCACAACCCGGACCCTGGCACTTGTGAACGTGGCCACGGGAACTATTGCTCACACCTTGTTGACGACCGAAACAGAGGACCCCAGGTGGCCTATGGCGTATTCGTCCGATGGGATGCTGGTTGCCTGTGCCACGGGCGACACGGTCTCCGTTTGGGACTCCCAAACCGGAAACAGGACAAATTCTTGGCGTTATTCATCGGAGACGAAGAACACAGGCTATTTGAACAATAATTTCTCGAGTGACCTGATCTTCTCACAGGATTCGACGCAGGTCCTAAACTACAATTGGGATCAGCAACCCGGCTTTCACTTATGGGACATCCGTGACGATACACTTACAGGTGTATTATCTGGCGACTACTTTGGACCTCCCAGGTTTTTCCCAGACGGAAGTGGCATTTCCCTCACGAGGAAATACCAAGCCAACGAGAACCCGATACAACAATGGGCCATTTCTCGGGATCCTCATTCTCGTGGGTTGACCGAGATAGATTTTAGCCTCCAAGTCAGCCTGCCGCTCGATCGATTCGGAAAGGCCTTTTATACTTCGCCCCCCGGATCGTTCATGGAACGGGCCAGGGCCTTTGTTGGGGCGCCAAGGATCATGGATTCATTCTCTTCCGATTCCACCACGCTCGCGGTTCTGAATACCAACTCTTTGATCCAGATATACCAGCAACACTCCACTGCGACGGACTCGGTCTCGGAAATGACCACAAGTTTCACTTGTCCGCACGACTTGTTCATCAACCCAGGCGGCATCATACAGCCGTCGGGGTGGTTGTACGGCTACACTGGCCAACGATTGCTGTGGGTACCTCCGACGGAGCGGAAGATTTGGGCTTTGCTCAAAAGCGGACTGCTCGTGTTGGAGAACAATGCGAATGAGCTCGTCCTCGTTGATCTGAAGGACTATCTGGTGCATCCTGCGCTCAGGCGAGCGTGGGGCGATCGAAATTTCATCGCAGATTTATCCGGAAGAACACAGCAGCTCGCGGTGGCGGTAAATCGCGTCGATATCATGGAGGAATTTGCGAGGTGTGTGTCGTTCGTTGATATTCTGGTCAAATACTCAGCTCTATCGTCCAGGAAGGAGGTCAAGTGAGAGATTCAACCCGACCTATTGTTATCATACGTAGTCTTCAATTGAAATCCGAAGTCTGCCAGGAAGATTGCGGAGGCGGAAGTTGTGAAGGCGTGGACCAACTCGTCTGCCGAGAGAGACACTGCGTATCGGTGGGACATGCTCTTGCGTGGCTGAAAATAATTGGTAGGGAAGCAAGCGCGCGGTTGCAAGCGTAGCGCGCTGTGAAAGATTTTTCGCTGCCCCGAAGATGAAGAAGATTCAAACAACACCGGGAAGGTAATAAGTTGTGGACGGCCACTTAGCAGAGCTTCAAGTTCATGGACAAGAGATTATTACAGCTGTTTGCATAATTGATGACAGTGAGCAAAAAAAAGAAAACAACTCACAACATTTCGGAAAATCAGTTTTTTTGTTCGTTTGTGAGCCTCCCAGCGCGCTTTAGGGATTGTATGCTATGCAGGTGACATTCTTATGATAAGATCCCTTCTCTACGTCGTTGGGATGGCATGAAACGGCTGTGGAACGGCTCAGAACGAAGCTTTCCTGCTCATGATCGCGCAAGTTTGATCAAACGAATGTCTCTCCATCTCTAGCGCGGAGCCACGGGTCTGGGTGGGCTGGGGATGGATAGGACACACAATATGCCTTGGCAGGGCCCATTCTCGAGATGAAGAATGGCAGAATGAAGGGTGGATAAAGGTTCTAACGAATAACAAAGATACGACAAAATGGCACCTTTACAATGCTCGCGGCTCCGTGCCCCTCTCTCGCCAAGCCTCCCTCGCCCTTCATGCAGTGTACACACCCTCGTGAGCCGACTACTGTCCCACCCGCCCTTCCCGGGGCCATTCCTCCTTTCCCGTTTCCGCCGTCCAGACCAAGGGCCAAGCTGCCCGTTGGCTGACGTTAAGAGGCAGCCCAAGGCGGGGCGTTCCGAGTGAGGTGATATCTTCGTTCGCGTCGGTGGGCTTTGACGTCGTCGGCTCACGTCAATGGGCAGTCGGGAGCCAGTCTGGTGGAGCGTGGTAGATCCAAGTGGGCGAGCAAGTGGTGTGAGTATCAATCAAGTCGCGGGGCTCCGAGTGGCGCCTTCGGAGCGCAGCGATTGGTCGGCAGGGCAGGAGGCTGGTAGAAGGATGGGGCGGTCGTGTCGGGCGGGCAAGGAGGGAAGAGCTGGGAAGAGAGAGACGTGGCAGCGAAAAGAAGCATGCCTTTTGCTTCCGTGTTGATTTCGGTATTTCGATCCGACACAGGCTGTGGGGCCGATTTGGGCCGTTTAAAGGCCATAGTTGACAGATAGCCACTATTACATGATGCCGAGAGTGCTGGACAGCTCCACCAAGTACGAGAGGCACGGTATTCAAGCAAAAAGTGCATTTTGACCGAAATGTTGTGAATTGTTTTTTTTTTGGCTCACTGTCATCAATTATGCAAAGAGCTGTAATCGATTATTGATGGCCGATCGGGTTCCTGACTTTCCAGTAACAATCATCACGCCGTCCCCCGTCGTTGCAGGTACTACTCAGGTAGCGGGCGTACGAGCCGTTGGTGCTCGGCTCTTTCTTGAGCTAAAATATCCCCTCCTGTGCCGTCCATGGCTTTCAAATTTCAACAATCTCGACGCCATCCCCGCCGCCACCAAAACTCCGAACACAGATTTCTCGGCGCATCCCTGGACCGTTCAAGATCATTCTCCGTTCTCCTCAAGTCCTCCGAGGTCGTGAGCCGCTGCTGACGCCGTCGTTTTCCAAGCACTTTGCTCCGCGCAGCCTCAGATGTCAACGCCAGCTCTGTGGACATAGGGACGGCTATACGAGAGAAGGTGGTACCGTTTCCCAATAAAATTTCTCGAAGGATCAACCGAAGGCCGCGGTCGCCGCTTCCCCTGTTTCTCGAAGCATAAATCGCGAGCTTCTCGTCTCCGATCTGAGACCTGCCACCTCATGCGTATTATTATTCCCCTCATCGCCTTCAGCTTCCTGGCCTTGCCTGCGGTCCAAGCATTCGACGATCGCCTGCTGTACTCGAAACCCCATGGCGAATCCATGACCGCGTTCCGCAAGAGGTAGGTCATTTCTTCGTAAGGCATTGACCGTGTCCGAGCAGCCATAGCTTCGTCAAGTCATGCGAGACGTGGAAGCCCGCGCGCGAGGAAGGCCTCACCTTTCGCGGATACACATTCGTGCCGGGGGACTATACTGGGAAACATAAAAACAGCTGCGTGTCTCTCTTTGATGAACTTTTTTCGTGAATCGCTTCTTCCAGGTGAGGCGCTTATCGCCTGCGTAAGTCGGCGTTTCTCCTCCTCCGGTCCCCTTTGATCAGCTTACCCGGTATGTAGTCGTGGTACGACCCATCCGATTCGAGCCCCAACCCACCTCCCATAACATTCACGGAGCAAATTGCGAAGCAGTTGGGGGCCAAGGCAAAGGAGGACTAGTTACAGTAGGATGCAGGCTGTCATTTGCTTATACTTATCCCAGCGAACATACGTCTCGATCACCGACCTCATGTACCCTCCGCCTACTTTCGTAATTCTCCATTCGAGTTTTCACGTTCCATGCATCCAATCAAGAGGTATTGCCGGATACGTTCGGCTGCACCTGGTGTCTACAGCGTCGTTTTTATTCCGTGTGTTTGCCATGGCCATTCGGCCCATGCAGTGGGTTCAATAATTTAAATGCGGGCAAACCAACCACGATGTTCAAAAAGGGTGTATGATGCCGTTGTGAAGGAACCGTCTTGGCATCATCGTCGAGTTGTTGAGTTCACGGGTAGATTGATAATGCGGGATATAAAAGGCAAGTTCGCTTTGTGACCTTACTCAGTTACTTTTCTCTTCTTGCCCACTTTCCTGCAAGCCAGGCCCCACTATCTTTTATCTACATTCATTCACCATGTTGGCGTCCACTCTTTTCACGCTCCTAGCCGCCGGGCTCGTCTCGTCTGCCCCTCTGAACCGACGCGTCACTTTGGATCCCACCGCGACTGCTGAGGAAAGTCGCGATACATTCATACACGCTCGTCAATGACCTCCCTGCAGGCCCAAGTCCACGACAACACCGCTACGCGCGCCTTGACTGCGACGACCATCCAGACCAACGACGGAAAGTGTCTCTCGGTCGACCCATTCTCGGGTGATTTCCGCGAGAACCTTACGCCCGTCGTTGCGGCGACCTGCGACGGCTCCAAGAACCAGACGTGGGATGTCATCACCTCTGGCGTTCACAACAACGTCCAAGGACAAGCTCTCATTGTCAGCAGCTTGACCAATGCTTGCCTCAATTTCGATCCCCGGAGGGCCGCAGGAAACCAAGTGTTGCTCTTCTCGTGCGGTGGACGCGCAGACGGAGGTATGTATTCTTTGTTTTCGCGCTGAACCAACGACTCACGTGCATTGCTAGGCGGACAGGTTACCAACTCGCAGCTGTTCCCCTTTAATGGTGGTGCCGGCCCTCTCCCCCTCCTCCCGCAGAACGGCAATAACGCCACCTGCCTGACCATCAATGCCAACAATGCCCTTGACCAAACCTCTTGCAATGCTGCCACCGCAAGTGGCGCTGAGCTTTTCACCTTTGGCGCTGCTGCCAGCTCTGGTTCCGGAGCTGGTGCGTCCACTTCCACCGCTGCTGACGCCACTACCACCAACGCCGTCGACGCCTCCGCCACCCCGGATTGCACGGCTTCCACCGTTACGGTCACGGTCACGGTCAACAACGCGGCCGCTACTAGCACCGACGCTGCTGCCACTACCGTCGTCGCTGCCACCAGCACTGACGCCGTTACGTCTACCTCCTCTGCAGTTGTGGCCACTACGACCACGGCGCAAGCAGCGGCATCCACTAGCACCAAGATCGCTGTTGCTGGAGCCGGAGGTTTCTTGGACGAGGCGGCAACTGCCGAGTCCCAGAAGAAGGATTTGACTGCGACTCGTGCTGCCACCGGTGCTCAGATCAAGACTTCCGATGGACAGTGCCTCTCCGTCAACGCGACCGCCGGCGACTTCCGCGAGAACCTCATTCCCATCGAGGTCAAGGCCTGCGATGGCAGTGTGGGCCAGCAATTCGACTTCCTCACGGCTGGTGTCCACAACGACCAAGCCGGCAAGACCCTCATCGTCAGCTCCCTCACTCATGGATGCTTCAACTTTGATGACCGCAGGGCCGCCGGGGACCAAGTTATCATGTTCGCGTGCGGTGGTCGGGCCGATGGAACCGGGCAAGTGACCAACTCGCAGCTATTCCCCTTCGTCGCCGCGGACCTCACCCAGCCCTACGCGCTGACGCCCTCGAACGCCCAGGGTGTTTGCTTCGTTAACGACAATGGTCGTCTCGGTAACACCAACTGTGACACCGCCAACCCTGCAGCCAACGAGCTGTTTACGATTGTTGCTTGAATGTTTTCTCGCTTTCTTTTGACTCGGAGAGTCTCTTTTGTCAGTAGTTACGGCTTCGACAGCGCTTGCGCTGCTGGAAATGCTATCGGTTTTTGCTCTCTTTTGGCTAAGCGGCGTCCCAGTGGGCGGATCAAGGGCGCGTCAATGTCTACTTCGGCGGATCGCAAGTTATGAGCCGTGGCGGGCTGTATTACTATGCGTAAGCTTGATGCGCCGCAGTTCAATTTGTTGCATCTAAATGGGTATGGGCAATCCCACGGTTTTTGGCGGGGCCATCAACGATCAATCAGTCCGTTCCCATGAAGCCAATTAGCCGAGATTGTTCACTCAAAAACTGGGATTTCGGAATCGACAACGAAACAGAGAAACACCCTCGGACTTTGGAAATTTGGACCAACTACTGTATTTTGAGTGTAACTGTCAGAAAAGTTTGTGCATTTTCTCCCGGCAGCGCCAGATGCAGACCAGAATGGGTGAATGTAAGCCGAAATTTGTGGTTTTTTTCTGACAGTTACATCCAGATTCAAAAAATGATTGAATTGCGTGACTAGTTTTTGTGAAAAGGTGCCTTCAACAATGATCCCGAAATCCCTCCGAGACGCAGAGCAAAGCGTGTGATGATGAATATCAGTGAACAGAATCCGGTGATTGATGGATGACTAAGTGAACGCCGGCTGCTGGCGGGGTTGCCCATACCCAAGATTCTAAAGCACGCGCTAGCACGCCTTCCCCACCTCCGTCCGGCACTCGTGGTGTTTTTTCTTCTTTCCGTGCTCGGTGCAGGGTCTCGACTCGCTCTCACCTCACCTGGAGTTAAATGCCGATATGCCGACCCGATCCGTCTACGGCAACAAGGAACACTACTCCGACGCGATCGCGACACTGGACCAGGAACAGGATGTCTACGCTTCGGTATGACGGCGTAGAGTTGAAACGTGAGCCACATGAATTAATTTAGGCTGGTACTCACCCGGGAGCACTCCCTCCCCGAACACAGAAACCGCATCTAATTGACAAGTACTCCATGTCGGATGTCCATTGTCTGTCTTTCTGTCAGAAGAGTGGATGCAAGGAAGAGGGCGTCCGGCGCTGATAGTAGGCTGGGGGACCATATTAATCTGCGACGAAATGTCGGGACAGGGCGGCAACGCGCTGATAGGTGGGTCGGTGGAAGCTCTGGATGAATGCTACATGTCCGGCACCAGGCGGCTTGGGTACTGTACCTGCGCTCGTAAGTAGGTCGGCACGGGTGTTGTATCCCATCCATTGTTCGCAATGTCAATTTGTCGCCGAAGTCTGAGACTATGCGCGGATAGGTCGGTAGAATTAAAATATAATATTGTACCTGGATGAGGTACTCGAGCGCCAGAGTTCGGTTTCAATACCCAACCTCGTGTACTTGGGCGATAGAACGAAAGACAATCTATTCTAACACAAGAGAAACTCCGGAATTGCGTCAGTAAACGCGGTCCAGAAACGTTCCACCTGGCCCGAGGTAAAGCCCATACTGTCCCAACATAACTGTACGACGAGCCTCCCGCCGAAAGAGTGGCCTAGAAGGAGGATACCTCCCGGTTTGAGGCGGCTTGCAGTGGCCACCGTGTGGAGGTGAAGGCCGGCCCCGTAGGCCGCCCGTACGTACGTGCGGTCAAGGTCGCCGATGAAAGACACGCCGAGCAGGGCTGCACTGGAAGATGGACGTGTAGGGAGTTCGGTTGATCCGGCCGGAGGCAAGAACGCGTCAGGGGCGGCGTTACGGCGTGCCCGGGAGGCTGCGGACAGTAGTGCCCGTGCAGGGAGGAATGATGAGCGAACCGCGCCTTGCATTTGAGCCTTTGCCTGGCGTGCACGATACCAGATATTACCGGGGAAAGTAGGAAGAGATATGGTAAAATAGGTTAAGGCGATGAACCAGTGGGAATCAGATGGGTGTGGTGCGAGGTGAGATCGCAGGTTGGCGGCAGTGTAGAGCATCCTTGAACGTTCTCAATGATAATTGATGAACAAGAGAGAAATAAATACATTGGAATTTCGGGAGATTGCGAAGTGCAACGCGTCCAAGCAATGTTGCAAAGCGCAACGAGAGCATGGTTGACAGTCACACCGTTGGCCTTGCACCTCGATAGAATTGCCGCCGTTTGCTCTTCTGTGAATTCGCGTTCCTCCATGAGGGTACGCTTGGGTCCGCGTTGAATGCGTGACAAAGTATGGCCGCCCTGTTCAAGTTGAACAAAGTTCAGTCTGAATTGAACAAGACTTACGATTTCTTTGCTGAGGGCTTGAAGATAATTGATCTTGCACACCGCTCTAGCAAACCTCGAGCGAGGTACAGGCAATCTAGACTCAACGCTCGGCGGCAGAAGATCTATCTAATGCAGTTTGAGTTGATTGTTGACCAAGTTGAAAAAAAGATATACCCAAATCTTGGGCGTGTTGAGCTGTTCGATGAGTTCCGCGTCTGTCTTCTCCGAGCTGAGTAGAGCCAACAGTTCGTGGGTTGATTGGTGAAGCGCTGTGCCGTCGCCAATAAAATGCGGCGCACACATAAGAAGATTCCATTCATCTGTTCCCTGCTCAGAAATTATCAAGTACGACAGGTAGTCGTTCGAGAGTTTCCGAGGACCATCCATGTATTCGGAAATTAGTTCTATGCAAAATCATGAGCCACCAACAGAAAATCGGGTTGAATCCTACCGTCTCTGTTCGCTCGGCTCCAATGCAGAGCCGAGGCGGCTTCTTCAATGGCCACTTCCGTAGTCGGCGGAGGCGAAAATCTGTATCAATATTTCAGTACGCGCCAGGGATGAGCCCAAGCCGACGAACGAGAGTCGTGGGTTGTCCTCGTCTGCAAGCGCTTTGCACATGAGGAGAGGATTATTTCTTCGGATGATGCTCCATGCAATTTCAACGCGTTCCGCACGCAGGTACCGGCTCGGGCTTCTGAATGCCAGGAACAAGAACCTGGAAAATAACGTTGTTTACACGTTTTGGTCCGTGAATTCGGCAGACTTACATGTCCCCCAGCGCATTCTGCGATCCAAGAAACAAGGGTAGCTCGCTGTCGCCAAAAGGCCGTTCATAGCCATCCAGGCGCTGAGACCAAGCCATTTGGTCTGGATGGAAGATGGGGAGAAAAGATGGCCGCGCCGCCGAAGCCCGTGTAAACTCCGTTCTTGACAGAAACCTGACAGAAAATCGGGAAACCAAGGCCTTATTTGACGGCGGACAGAGGGCCCCGGAAACGGGATTATTGGGGGGGGGTAGCGGGGCGGGGTGGACGGAAGGGAAACTCGGAGTATCCAGGGGCCCAACAGGGAAGCAGTGCAGGATACTATCTGTCAAGCTGTCGAAGACATCAAACTGTCCTCGGCAAACCCAAATATAGCAGGCAACTATAATTTGAAAGACGTTCGCCTTGTCCTGTCTAACGCCCTTCTACTTGAGCCCTACCCTCATTTCCCTACATTCCTTCATCCCCTCCCATCATGACCTCGACGACGACGACCCTCGCTGCCATCTCCAGTGTCCTGACCACATGGACCTCTGTCGCCACTTCATCATCATCAGCCAAGCAATTCACCAAGCCCGTCCCCAGAATCCAGGGCCTCTCCGCACTCTCACCCGAGGACATAGTCCTCTTCTACCGCTACGGCCTTGGGCCCCGCCGTCCCGTCGAAATTCCCATCATACATCATGCCTTTGAGCACCATGCTCGCAACCAGCCAGACGTCGTGGCCGTGGAACACAGCATATATGGACACTCCCTCACCTTTGCCCAACTCGACGTCCGTGCCAACCGTCTGGCGCGTCGTCTTCAGGAGCAGGGCGTAGGCCGAGGCTCTCGCGTCTGCATCCTCGCACGCCGCTCCGTCTACTTCATCGTCGCCATACTCGGAGTGCTCAAAGCAGGAGCACAATACGTCCCCCTTGACGCCGTCACGATCCCCGACTCGACGTTGTCCTACGTGCTCAACGACGCGGAACCACGTGCCGTGCTTGCGATGAGCGAATTCGTGCATCGCGTCCCCGCAGACCTCGTGCCCACCATCGACCTCGAGGCCGTAATAGAGGCCGACGAAACCTCGGGAGCCGATGGTTCCAAACCCACAGACCCGACGACGCCGTCCGATGGAGCATACGTGATCTACACTTCAGGCACCACAGGCGTCCGTTCGTGCCTTCTCTGTTGTTTTGCGGGGTCATTGCTGATTGTCGACAATAGCCAAGGGTGTCGACGTGCGCCACCGAGGGGTGACTAACGGTATGTCCGCAAGCACATTCTTCGAGGCGTGCCTGACCATTCCTAAAGTCATCAGTGGCCATCCGGCAAACGTCGGCATGCGCCCACGCATGCGTGTCGGCCAATTCCTGAACCTCGCCTTTGACATGGGTGCATGGGAATGTCTCGGCTCCCTTTACAACGGATGCACTCTCTGCCTCCGGGGCAACACCAAAAAAGATTGGATCGCGGTCATGAAGACTGTTGATATTGTTATCGCGACTCCGAGCATTCTGGCGTGCCACGAACCGGAGGACTACAACATCAAGCATGTCATCGTTGGGGTGCGTCGGCCCTGCACATCCCTTTGTTTCGTATATTGATTGACGCGGCCAGGGGGAACCATGCCCGCAAGGCGTGTAATCTCCCATTTTCCGGTTTATTGTTGATCCTGACACAAATATACAGCTCTCGCTGATAAGTGGGCGCGCTATACCAATTTCAGCAACTGCTGCGGGCCTACCGAAATTTCGATCTGCAACACCGTCCAGCCGCACACTCCGGGCTATCCGCTGTCCATTGGGACACCGATCCCCAACACAAACGTTTACGTGCTCTCTCGGGACCCGTTGTGTACACAGCCAGCGCCGATCGGCCAAGTCGGGTGTATGTGGGTGGGCGGAGTCGGCGTCAGCGCGGGATATCTGAATCTGCCGGACAAGACAGCAGAGCGTTATCGGCCTGATCCATTTGTCGGTGGTAGCGCGATGATGTTCAATACTGGAGACCTTGGGCGCTGGCGGAGGTACGTGCATAGCCGCAGTCCAAGTCTTGACAAGATATTCATCTGGCTTGCAGTGACGGGCAATTAGAGCATCATGGGCGCGCAGACGACCAGGTCAAAGTCAAGGGTTTCCGGGTAGAGTTGGACGGTGTTGGAGCCGCCATGAGGGTACGGGGGCCGCTAGAACTTTGATTGCCAAGTCTGACTTGTTTCACCAGAGACACGAGGGTGTGCAGACTGCAGTCGCCTTGCTTGTCGGGGGCGAGCTTTGGGGTTTCGTCTCGCCATCCACGGTAGATCTCCAGGAGGTGCGCGAAGCCACGGCGGCAGTTCAGGCGTACCACGCAGTGCCGACACAGTTCCTCGCGATTGACGAGTTCCCAATGACCAAGAACGGTAAGGTGGACAAGCGTGCGTTGGTTGTATACGCAGAAGGGCAATTCTGCGAGGGCGGCAAGCGTTATTCTGCACCGAGTCCGAGTCCGAGCTCAAGTCGGAGCGGGTCGGCCCCTGCCTCGCCGTGAAGGACGGAATGCGACGCGACGCGTGACGTACTGTATCCTATTGTTAATTATCAGGGACTTTGGTTGTTGGACTTTTGTGTAGTTGGTATTTACCAGTGGACTTGCTATCGTATTGTTATTCTTGCGCTTTGTTGGCGGTCGGGAAGAGAGGAGCGGGGGGAACAAATAAATGATAGAAAATTTTTGAATGACGAACGATATGACCGTCCCGGTCCCTATTGGGATAAATGTAGCGGCCGCCTGTCGACCATCAACCTCCATCATCCCGCCCTGCTGCCCCCTTGCCGCTCTGACTTGCGCCTTGACCAACCCAGCACCGAGCGATTCCTCAAAGTAATCCTCGTTGGTTCTGGTCTGGCCTTGGAGCTCTTCACCTCTACACTCCTCTATCACTCGAATGTGAGCTGTGGAGCCCTGTCTGATGCGCCAACGACGATCCTGTTATTAATTAACCGAGACATTCGCGCGGTACAGCGGGCGAGCCGACGGCTTGCTTTGAAGTTGAACTTGGCTCGGACCGTACGGCTATGAGCGACTCTTGCGATTAGGAGCTTCAATAGGACAACACTGGCAGGCTACAAAGACGCAAACGAGTTCGCGCCCCTCTGGAGTCTTGACTGACTGGAGCACTCGAATAAATAACGGCATGGCGAGCTGGTCAAGTGTATGGTAGAGCTAACGTACGGCTGGATAAATTGTGGATTCGAAATCGACGCATCCTCGTCTGGATGAACTGTGTGCGAGAGGCGACCGGGTGGGCGCACCCTGTTGATTCAAGATTGGCTCAAGCTCTGTTACTTACCGTACGATTCTGACAGACTGAACCTTCAATTGAATATCTAGGACAACAAATGCGTTCGGCACTACTCTATCTCCCACTCTGCTTTTCTGGATGTAGAGCTGAGTGATTTGAACAGAATTTCAACGAACGACACACCTCGCAAATTCCTCCATGATATCGACGCGATTTACCGCCACTGCCTGCTGCTGCGCTGTCCCGGAGAAATCTGCGATGAAATTTCGGTCGCCCCACGCTCGCCTGAGCCCAGGATACACCAGGTAGTCCTTCAAATCCACAAGGACGAGTTCCTTTGCATTGTTCTCCAACACGAGCAGTCCGCTTTTGAGCAAAGCCCAAATCTTCCGCTCCGTCTGAGGTACCCACAGCAATCGTTGGCCAGTGTAGCCGAACAACCACCCCGAAGCGCCTATGATGCTGCTTGGGTTGATGAACAAGTCGTGCGGACAAGTGAAATTTGTGGTCACTTCGGAGACCGAGTCCGTCGTAGTGGAGTGTTGCTGGTATATCTCGATCAAAGAGCTGGCATTCAAAACCGCGAACGTGTTGGAATCGGAGGAGGATGAGTCCATAACCCATGCCGCCCCAACAAAGGCCCTGGCCCGTTCCATGAACGATCCGGGGGGCGAAGTATAAAAGGCCTTTCCGAATGGATCGAGCGGCAGGCTGACTTGGAGGTTAAAATCTATCTCGGTCAACCCACGAGAATGAGGATCCCGAGAAATGGCCCATTGTTGTATCGGGTTCAGGCTGAGGTGGGCTTGGTATTCCCTCGTGAGAGAAATCCCACTTCCGTCCGGGAAAAACCTGGGAGGTCCAAAGTAGTCGCCAGATAATACACCTGTAAGTGTATCGTCACGGATGTCCCATAAGTGAAAGCCGGGTTGCTGATCCCAATTGTAGTTTAGGACCTGCGTCGAATCCTGTGAGAAGATCAGGTCACTCGAGAAATTATTGTTCAAATAGCCTGTGTTCTTCGTCTCCGATGAATAACGCCAAGAATTTGTCCTGTTTCCGGTTTGGGAGTCCCAAACGGAGACCGTGTCGCCCGTGGCACAGGCAACCAGCATCCCATCGGACGAATACGCCATAGGCCACCTGGGGTCCTCTGTTTCGGTCGTCAACAAGGTGTGAGCAATAGTTCCCGTGGCCACGTTCACAAGTGCCAGGGTCCGGGTTGTGATCAATGAAGCTGTTTTGTCCATGTCCGGCGAGTGGGCGCGGATAGTATGCGGCGGTGCATAAACCCCGGGTCTCCGTCCGACGATGAATCCGTCCTCGTCAAATTGAACGGCAGACTTTGAAACGACATGCCCAGTGTCGGCATGCAAGGTGAATAATTGTGGTGGAGGTGCGGTCGGCGCCATGTGAACTGCAGTGAAGACCTGAAATCCGACGGTCAATTCGACATCGCCGTTAGAAGAGAAGATGCAGGAAGAGATGTAAACCACTGCGGCGCCCAAATCCGGGTTGTGGGTCCAGATCACGCGTGAAGTCATGAGATCGACAAGTTGAACGGATATTCCGCTCGACACCGAATGGCAAAAAACCATCTTGGACCCGTCGGGAGACAAGCAGTTGTGGTCGTTGGGGGGAAGGTACCACTCGGCGACTAGGTCTCTTGAGACAGTGTCCCAAACAAAGACATAGTCGACGCCATGCACGACAATCCGTCCGCCGGGGAGCCACTTGAGGGAGCGGACAGTATTGTCCGGGATCGGGAAGCACAAAAAACTGCCGCCTTGAATGTCAGCGATCTTTACAGAGAACTCATCGTAGAGGCCCATCGCACGCAGTTTGCCCGGCAAGAATTTCAACTCCCGCAGTCGAAGATAGACTGAATTCGAGGGTATGCTCAAGTGATACCCAGTTGGAGAGCCGGAGGTATCCCAGGACCACCAGTCGCCGTTTTCAGAGAAGGCAAAGACATTGTCTGAGATGAGAGATATCCACTTGATGGGAAGCAGTCTCCGGCCTCGTGTGGTCTCCAAATCCAACACGATTTGGGAACCGGTTGTGCTGCAGACCAGTTTGGTGCCGTTGTGGCTGAACGATACAGCGGTTAAACCGTCTATGAGTTGTTTCGAGATCCACAGCGGCTGCCGGGTCGCGGCATCCCAGATTCGCACGGTTCGGTCAATGGAAACGGACGCCACCTTGGTGCCACAATTGGAGAACGCCGCGCCCATCACTGGGCCCGAGTGGCCTCGAACCGGGCGGCCCTCGATATTGGCAGTTTCAACGTCCCAAAGACATATCGTTGAATCGCTCGACGCCGACACGATCCGACTTCCGTCCACACTGAAGGTCACTGAATTGATCTGGTCCGTGTGGCCCAACAATCTTTGTCGGTTCGTGGTGTTCTGGAGTTCAAGCGAGAAATCACTGTAGGCCACCGCGATCTTGGTGTTTCGATCGGACACAGCGAGGAGGACAACATATCGATCAGTGGTAGAGGAAGGAGCCGAATGAATGTCCTTGGACACTCGATATTGCATGGCCAGGTCAAACAACTGTAGGTCATAGTTGTTCCTAATGAGGAGGCGACTTTCGTCGGGAGAAATGTCCATTCCGAAGTAGAATGCACTTGGATTCAAATGGGTTGGTAGCTGGAAGATCGAATGATCTCCTTTTTCAACGTCCCACACCAGCAAGTTGCCGTCGCGGAATAGCACGAAAATTTGGGCATCATCTGGAGACAAAGCCAATGCGGCCGGGCCATCAGTCCTATCAGGAATGACCAAGACCTTCTTGCTTTCCCCGTCATGGCGGATACGATGCACCTCGATGGCTTCCCCAGAATCAGAACGGGTACAAAGGCAAATGTGACCAACTCCATACACTGGATAAGAGTCATATGAAGCGAGAGCGTAGGGACCGGCCACTACGATGCCGTCGCGTGGCTGCAACACTGTAACGGTAGGTGTCATCCCACCAGCCGACAACGAAAGGGTCCTTCCCGAAAGCAAAGAGAGGCCGTAGAGGGTGGGATCGGAGGCAAGCTCATACCGGTGAAGAGTTTCTCCCGACTTGGGAGCAAATACTTCCATGTGGGACCCGATGTTCATAGCCACAGTGTGATTATCGAGCCAACAAAAAAGTGGGTTCAGAGGTGAATTTGTGGAACGACTTGTCCACGTGACGGTTCCAGTTGGGATCTCGCACCAGGCAATCGAGAGCTTAGACTCCTCTTCTGTAGCATCGGCAGCCCAACGAAGTATTTGCTTCCCATCCGGGGAAAATACAAATGGCGCGATGGGGTTCACGCCTATGGGTTCTTTTTCGAGCGAAGGAAAGGGTCCGAGGTCGGGTTCTGCTATGACCACTTGCTGGTGAACATCCCAGACGAGCAGTGTGTCAAGGGCAGTGGCAAGATAAGCACCATCTTGGGAAATTGCGTGAAAGACCGCAGGAATAGGACCCAGCCATTTGGTTCCAGTAAAGGTGTCCCAAAGCTGGACAGCAAAATTTGTATAAATGACAAGATATAGCCCGTCTGCGGAGAATTGCAATTGCTCCCCGGAGGGGTATACGGAACTTGGCTTGTTGTCAATGGTGAAGCTGGATAATATAGCTCCCGTTGCCATGCTTCGGATGTGGAAAGTGTCTGAGGACCTCGTGACAAATCGAAGTTTGTCCTTGGACACGTCGATGGTCCAGCCAGGTGGCATTGTCGAGTATGATGGGTAAATAGCAAGACAAGACGACCATTCCTGCGTCAGGCCCGTGCGCACTCTGGGCACTCGGAATAGCGTTGACAAAAAGGTTTTTGATAGGGTGGTTTCCGTGGGCGTAAAAGTCAAAGCCGACGCATAAATGTGGGCCGCACTCTCTCGAATCGGAGTTTCAAACTGTTGCATGAATCTCAAGGCATCAGCGCAGATAGAAACAATGTCTTTTCGCTGCAAGTGGGTGAATGAGAAATAGAATAACGGGAATTAAACTGTGCTTACCTCCAATCGCTGATGAACTTTCTCGAGAGCAATGAAAGCCGCATCGAATTCGTTCATCAGAGTCATGGCTTCGATCCAATGGAGCAGATGACTGAACAAGAATCCCCGCAGGACATCCCCCAACGGGTCATCAAGATCAGCGACTTGAACCAGATGGCTGGCCCAAAATCGGCACGAGTACTGCAGGTGCTCGGGGAGACATTTTTCGAGTCTCCGCTGGAGGTTCGGAACTTCCGAGTTTAGTTTCGTCGGATCGTTGATCTCGCAGATATCCCGTTTCAACAGGCTTTGCATAACGGCGACGCAGCGGATGAACATCGAACGATGCTGAGTAGACGGTTGAAGGAAGAAGCGAATGTCGGTACAACGTAGGGGATTGGTGAAGAAGTCGAGTAGTGAGGGATGCAGCACTCGGACGACAGCGCTGGCTGGACCTTTCGTTCCAGCTTCGCGTTGCAAAATTGACCCGAGGAGCCCGATGACGGATTCTGCACTCCCTAGCTGAGATAAATCGCGTTCGACCCCTCCGTCCGACTGGTTACCGTATGCGAGAAGATCGTCGAGTCCCTGGACGGTCAAAGGCGTCATGGCAGCGATGATGCAACCAACAACTTCTTGGAAGGGAATGTCGCGATCTGCGCAGACATCTTGCAAGATGCGGAGATACAGATGATTGAGGGAGGACTCGGCGCTGATCAACGCTCGTTGGTTGCTGGCTAGCACGGCTTTCAGGCGTGCTTCAGGATCAAGATCTGCGATGTACCGACACGCGACGGCAGCCCAGATGAAGAGGTTGTGAGATTTTTCAACCAGCTTCTGTCGAGCGGCCATGTCCGGCCAGTCTGTATCGGCCAATCGTTCCGAGCGCGCACGAATTTCAGGCATCCTATTGTTGATGAAAACCAAGATGTCCCGGGGCGTCTCCTCCAGTTGGTGCATGGCTTTGGACATGGAAATACGCTTCAGTTGGGCCCGAATGTCCGCCTCGTCGCGGCTGATGATGAGGAAGCGGACAGACTTGGGGAGTCGAGCAACCTCCGAGGCGAGAGCAGCCAAAAGCACGGAGCGAACCTGCTCAGTCCCACTCTCGTCCAGAGCGTCGATTACGAAGACGATGGGCCCAGTGAGTTCGACACGGTTCAATACATCGACGATGTAGGTGGCAAACTGGTTGCGGAGAGGAAAGCTGCCCATGGGTCCGTTCTGGCGAATTGCATCCAGAACGGAACTCTTCAGTTGCGGGCTGAGCTGGGTGAGTTGAAACGCCAGGTTGCCGAATATGTACGTGGGCTCGTTGCGCGACGCGATGTCTCGACTGAATCGGAAGCTTCCGCCGAGGCGATGCAGTTTGTCGAACATCTCCGCAATTGTGTTGGAGATGGTGGACTTGCCCGAGCCTGCGACGCCGTAGAGCCAAAAGTAAGAAGTGCTCTCCGGCTTGTTGACCCAATCGACAATCTCGTCAATAACTTCTTGACGGGTATCCGGCAGGCACCGATTTCCTTGGTCATAACGGACTTCGGAGATTTTCGCGCCTGGCAGGTTTTCCAACTGGCGCGTATTTTCTTCATATGCCAATGAGCACAAGTTTTTGGTATCAGAATGTGCTCACCGATAGAATTTATGGTGTCGACGACACTGCCAACACCCTCGTGGAGCTCGCGGACTAATTTCCACGTCCCAACAATAGACCTGGATTGGAACTGTGCTCGAAGTTCGCGAAAGGATGCTGTAAAAGCCGCGATCTTCTCGTCCGAAGACGCACTGGACGTGTCGCGGAGGGTTCGCCCTGGAGAATAAATCCCCTGAAAGTTGTTTTAAAAAAAGGACTCACCCAAGTACCCCTTCCCACCATATTCTCGTACGAACAAGGCACACTCGTAGATTTGCTGGACCATCAGCTTGACCACCGTGACCACAATCTGTTCCTCCACAACCGAGTTTGCGTCTTTCAAAAAGTCCAGCATCTCAGCTGCCGCCGTCCAAAGGGTACGGATTTGGGCGTCTCGATCGAGTTGTGCGATTAGCACCTGTAAAGCTCGAATATAATACTACTTGGCTAAAACATGAACTGACCTGAGGAATCGACGACAAAACGCTCCATGCGATTTTTGCGTATGGGGAGAACTGACCCTCCGTTGAGTTGAGTGTAAAAAAGGTGTTCCGACGAACCTCTGCCACCGACTCTCCCATTTCCATGATCTGGCGCACTCGTTCGAGGACGACCGGGAAAACGTCTTCGTTGGATTCAGCATTTTTCACGGTATTTAGCGCACTTTCTGCTGCAGTCATGGCGGCAGACGCGGGTTGGAAGGCAGGAGACACTGTCGGCGCTGCACCTTCAGATTTGACCACTGAGAGGCGCAGCGTGAGCGTGCCCTGACTATTGTCTGTCCGCCCCGGCTTGAAGAGGTCGCATGATTTCTCTGAAGGCTCTTGAGCACAGCCCATAATTTACACAGACGAAATTGCCTTACCGGTGACACCCTCCTCAAACCCAGTCAGAACAGCTTCACCGAGCGACTCATCATGAGACACGGGCAGCTTAATCTGGCGCAGTATTTCGATCTTAACCGTAGACGAAGCTCGGATGTGGCTGAATCGAGTAAAATGAATATGGATTCAAGGACATGAGAATAACTCACAGAGTGAAGATTTCGTCCCACTGAGCTTGCTGGCCCTTGGCGACCTTCGTTCTCTGCACTTGCTCTCCGTCTACAGAAACAGACGCGCAGCTTCGTAGCGATCCCAGAGTCGGTTTCTTGATCAGCAATGCTTTCACAACTTTTCGAGATCCAGTCAGACCAAGTGCGCGTCAGAACGCGTCGGGCGCGTACCAGTAACCTTCAGAGTGTATCCCAGTCCCACTGCGATTGTCCCAGGTTCCGGAGTCTTCATGCTGTTCGTAGATCAAGAGAGGAAGCAAGCCGTCGGCGCGTCGCTAAGCCTGTTGACAGCTGGCTCACATCAAGCGGCGAGCACTCAATGCGCGCTCAAGTTGATATGTTGGGGTAAAGCACGTATGGGCGTCGGGAGGCTGTCTCGAGTCTCGGGCCCTTGAACTCCGCCAAACTTGAAAGTTGCAATATTGCTGGCCTGGGCCAAGAAAAGAAATTCAAGCGCAAGTACCACCTTAGTCTGTAGAAAAACTGGGGCTCCATGCAGTACTAGTGAGATGGCCTACTAGGTGGCACGCGGGTGGCACGCGTAATAGGAGGTCCGGAACAACAAAGGCAATTTGATTTCAATTTTCGGGTTCTCCTTTCCCCATCACTGCAGCGTCAGACCACTTGCTCCAGCTTTCTCCGCTACTGACTTTCCACTCGCCATCGACAAGTCTATCGGGATCTCATCATTCGAAACACTTGCAGCTCATTCGTTCCACCCTGCCCTACCTTGATCTCCTGCATCCGTCTCTCCCAAGTCTCTCCTAGGTTACTCCTAGCTACGCACTTTGTGGGCAGATCTCGACGTACTCTCACCAATCCTCCGCGCCCCATCCTGGCATCGCGCGCCGAAGCAAAGTCGGTGGGTCCGTCGTGTCTTGACCACACAAGAAAGATATCATCTCTGTGTGTCCATGGCTTGTTGAGTAAAAAAGAGGAGATCCGAGGCATAGTATACGCACCAATTTCTTGGGTTCTCCTCTTTTACCGACAGTCGTCGGTTCCTTCTCCGACTTTCTTTCTCCGCTGTACTTATGTTACGACACCCGAGCAAAACCCTTCCACCCAAGGCCCACGAGTCTATGGGGATCTCATACTTGCAGCTCAGTCGCTACGTACATCGGATCCTACCCAGTGGCCTCGTTGACGCTTCACCTAAACGTTCCAAGAGTTTTGAATACCAGGTGCTCAAGGTTCAACGAATGCGTCTGCATCCCGCCATCGTCCATCCACCTCCCAACCATCGTGCTACAAGGAAGACCTGCAGCTGAACTTTGAACTGGGACTCCGCCGGAAGGCTCCATCGTTACGGTTCAACGTTCAACCATCGTTGCTCCATCGCGTGGAGCCTCGGTGGCGAAGACGGTGTTCCTGACGCGGAACTACATATTTTACACTGTTTCAGTAGTTTGGGTCTACGACGCAGGCACCAGTAATATGGGCGAAATAGAATAGAAAGAACTTGTGGAGACTCGATGCATCACTCCACACTCGGGAGTAATTTCCATATCCGGAAGATCGATTGGGAGCTCACTCGTCTTTTCTTCCCTACCCTCATCTGCTCCATCCCACTCTCCCCTGCCCTTCCGCATCCTCGTAGTTGCTTTCAAATGTAACAAGCTCTACAGATCTGTCTAGATGATGCTTGGTTGCCCCCGAGTCATTATTTGTACCTAAATTCTCGACACCCCTGGATTTGGTTCTCCTCGGCGTAGGTGTGCTTTGCACCGACGCCGATGTGAGTGCAGACAGAAGAAGAGTCCATCCATGCATCTTTACTCCACATCCTGGCGACAAATTTCCGGTCGACGATCTGCCACGATCTCCACTGCTACATAGCCTGTCGCAGCAGGGCCCCATGGGAGAGTCGCGGGTCATCCTGGTGGAAAGACGAATAGTAGTGCGTTTCTTCTTCTAAAGACACCGACCGATCTAACCTAAATTTTTCATGTCTAGGTTGTATACGCGTTAATTTTGCGCATCGCTTTGCATCCATCCACGATCATGAGAATGCCATTCAGTCGCCTCTCAAGACCCATCCGAAGTCATCTGCCCATATTACGTCTCGACTTGGCCGCGGCCTTGCCCCTCTCGATGTCTGCGTTGTCCCCCACCGCTGCACCCACCTCTCGGACGGTGCGGACGACCGACGTAGGCTCGGAGTTTCCGTGGCAAGTCTCGACGGATCCAGGGCTTCGAGGCGCTTCCTCGGAGTCTTCGATCCCTGCCATCTTATCGTATCACGTGTTACATAAGAGCTGCCTTTTTGGGCGGACCATATAGGTTTTCAGCACTGATTCTCTCGATCGGAATGGGTTCACTCGGCGTCATCAAGAGCATCACAGCCATCCCTCCTCCTCCTCTCCTCCCACCACACCCTCCATGCCTGTCCAGTGTGCAAACGGCCCATTCCTGCACCATTCGAGGCTCGCGAGCACCGTCTATGGCCTCCACCACCCGGCCTCGACACCCGAGACACCGATACACCAGTACCGGGGCATAAAATATGCATCCATCCCAGCTCGATTCCGCCAATCCCGTCTCTTGACAAAACTTCCCCCTCAAACTGACGCCTCACGCTATGGGTATGGGCGCCTCCTGCTGTCCGTTGGTGATCGACTAATAATAGTTTTTTTCAGCCCGATATGCCCCCAGCTCCAGAAAAAATGCCTCGAAGAAGAGCTTTTTGGCTTGGGTAACAAGGACGTCCCGCAGCAGATCCTCGAGCAAGATGAGTTCGAGTGTCTCAACTTGAACATCACTTGCCCGGCCGGCTTAACGTCGCAATCCCGAGTGCCTGTCATGCTATGGATTCACGGCGGAGGCGAAAGAGGGTATGGGTCGAGTTGGATCTACGACGGCGGCTCGATCGTCCGCAAGAGCATGCTAGTTGGGAAACCCGTCGTCGTCGTAACTTTCAAGTGAGTGCGCTATCTGTGCCTCTGTTCTCGAAATTAATTGCTTTCTTCCGATCAGTTTCCGCCTGGGACTCTTTGGTTTTGCAGCCAGTCCCCTCATCGAAGAGGACAATAATACAAAAGCTGGTGATGTTGGCGCGGGCAACTACGGTTAGTATCATTGGCTTCCGAGCCGTTGGCACACCTTAATCTTTGCTAGGACTGCACGACCAACGGACAGCCATGATGTGGATTCATCGTTTCATCCAGGAATTCGGCGGCGATCCTAACAACGTCTGTCTCTTCGGCGAAGGGTCCGGAGCAGCCGACATCCTTTGCCACCTGCTGTCCAACAACAACGAACGCAAACCCCTCTTCCATCGCGCCGTCATTCAGAACGCCATCATCGACCACTCCATCCCTAATGTCGCTACGGCGGGCTGGCACCTTTCGCGTGTGATGGGTGCCCTAGATGTGACTACCATCGAGGAGCTTCGCGCTGTCAGCTGCGAGAAACTCGTCAAAAATAGCTATGGCTCAACTCTGCGAGTCGTGGACGACGGTCACTTTCTCGTTCCCGACTGGCGGACGCACTTCCTCCCGCCGGATTCACCTCCAAGTGCACTGAAGCCTTTGTCTCATCGCCTTGCCAGTCGATCTCGATCGCGCACACGACCACACAGTGCGAAAGTGCCCATCCACCAGCCGTTGATTATTGGAGACACGGGAGCTGCCTCGCTCTCATGGTCACTCCCGGCATCGCTTTGGACGCCGCAGGCTGTCGTGCGCCGCCTCAACGCCATCTGCCAATCACTCACCAATGCCTCCCTCCTCCTCTCGGCCTACGATATCTGCCTGAGCACCCAGACGACGAGATTGTTGACCGCGTTCTTGATCTGATCGCTGATTCGCGCGTGGCATGGCCAACCGAATGTGTCGCCAAGCGCGCGCAGAATCGGCGGGGTGGACACGGTGTCTGGCGGTATGTCTTTGATCAAGATGCACCCTCGGGCGTCGCGCACAAAGCAGACCTCGCATACCTCTTTGACAACGTCCCGCATTCGTTCCCCTCGTCTCCTCCCCTACCGATTCTCGCGCGTTTGACTTTTGCGACTCGTTGATCTGGACGACGATGATGAAGAGCATGACCTCAAGTTTGGCTCGGATTGCGATTATGATGATTGGATGCAGCCGGCTGTCGACGAGTGGTCGTACAGCCGCGTCGGGATACCATGCAAGAACGGTGGATTGCGTTTGCGCATGGGGAGGAGCACTGGTGTTCGGACAAGGTTTATGTGTTTGGACCTGAAGGCGAGGTCGGGGAGCGCTCGAAGCAGATTTTCGAGGGCAGGAGACGGAGGGCTGTGTGGAAGGAGCCGCTCGAGCGCTTGGGATGCCCGCTCGTGCAAAAAATTGGGATTGGAACTGAGCCGTGGGCCGCCGATACGTGGTGCACAGTTCAAGTTCTGAAGTTTGTGCATTTGCTTTTCGTTAGGGATCGGGACACATTATCATACGGAGTCTGTAACTTTATTGCATGGTTACGGTGCATACACTGGTGTACCTTTTCTCGAGAATTCATCTCGACTGCATAAAAAAGGTTCCAGAAGATGTGGTACAAATCATCGTAGTTATTTGCGGTAGTGTACATGCAGGGGGTAGTCTAAGGGCTACAGTAGAGGAAAGACAAGTCCGTATTCGTATTACTCGTGGCTCTCAACTCTGGAAGTTGAAGGGGGACGTGGCCGTGGCGCTCGAAACGGCAACAACGCTCGAGGTCGAGCTGCTGGCTGCGGAACTAACCACGACCGATGATGCACTGGGAGATACACTCGAAACGGCGGCCACGGCGACGGAGGCAGATGCCACGGCCGGGGGAGCGCTCGAGTTCAAGGGGTTGGGGAGAGAGAGGGAACGGGAACAGCCGATGCGATGGCAGAAGTGATGGCAGCGGGTGGTGGTGGCTGGTACACTCGCACTGGAGAGCGCGCTGACATCAGCAAACTCGCAGCTACGGCTCCGGTCCCAGCGGTGACAGTGAGCGTGCTTGTGGTCGTGGGGTAACATTCAAACCAAGAGCGAT
>JARKIF010000168.1:0-67412 GCA_029378245.1 Roridomyces roridus
CTCATTCTCTCCTGCCTCCTGCCACGACAATCCCCGCTGATAAGAACACGTCAACTACCCTGCTCAATTTCCAAGATATCAATCCTCGCAACCTCTTCACCGAGTCTCGATGGACGTTACTTATTCGATGCCCGCCATGTACAAAATTGCCGCATATCTCGCCTACGACCACATCGCATGCTCCCGCCCATCCTCTCAGCTCACCCATGGCGAGTTTCCCGAACGTTCGTGAGCGTCACCCACTAAACTCAAGCCGTCGCTCCGCGTCGCCATTCTTGCAGCAAGAGCTTCAAGGCTTTCCAGGACCTCCGGCGTTGGACCTGGTGCAATATATTCTCTGTTTTTTTTTTGGCAACGGCGAGTTCTCTAAAAGTCTTCCATCGGGTACGCTTCCTGCAAGGCAATGATCGCCATCAATCTCGCCCGTCAATGTCTCCGCAAGTCTCCGTTGAAAACCGGGCCTCCAAGTCAAGCACGCTCAAGACCACTTTGCCACAAAAGACTCTCCGCTTGATACAACATACGCACCGCCAACACTAGCGAAGACACGACTGCAGACGGCTGAAGACGAACCTGGAAGCGTTCTCCAAGACCTGAACCCTGATCATCCACGCTACCGCGCAAACTCCGTCAACGTCGGGAGACCAAGACATCGTGCAAGACTCGATGTGACACAATGGCAAGCTCCTGGAAAGATTCCATCGTGTGTTCCTAACTAGTGAGTCTTCGACGCAAGACCTTCCAGACCTCGAAAGCCGCAAACACTGCCGAAGATCCCACAAAAATGAAGACGAACCTACATATCAAGGGCAAGGCTGGGTTCGTCCAGATTTATCGAACTGAACTGTGGGATATTGTTGGTTCGCCCGGTTTCATTTTTTCTTGGGTACTACTTACAAGCCGCCCAGGTTTTTAAACGACCTCCGGGATGGCTGGCGCCCATCTAGGCGGCCAGCGATTCAGAATAATTCATTACCGACGCGCAAAAGGCTGGGACTCACCGAAGATTCAGAGGACCGAGTCGTAAGCAGTTGTTGCGCTGCGAGTTGGTCCCGCTCCTGGTGACCGTGTACGAGTCATTGGAGCCAGGTTTGCTGTCGATCGAGGTCGACACGGCGGTAAAGAACAAAGGCGGCTTCGATCAATTTCCAGACGTGACCGCGACCATTCAGGCCTTGCAGCCGGCCGCGAAAAATGAAGCAGATCCGACGACATCCGTTTCTTCCGAGTCCCTGGCCGCCGTCTAATTGAAGACGCTAATACTCGGACCCACTGCAAAATCTGGTTGATGCATTGGCCCTGATATCTACAGCGAAACCTGGAATTGTTGTGTCACTCTTGTTCAACCGTGACGAATGCATAACATCAACACGAGCAAGAAAACCGACCACAAGAGCCCTACGTTCGCGGACTACGGCGGCCTGTACCGCGCGGCTCGCTGACAACGTACGGGGACTGGACGGAGTTTTTCCCAGCCAAAGATTGGCATTTTTTGACATTCAATTAGCTTGCAACAAGTTCAATGCAACAAGTGCCAAGTAAATTGTCGAAGGGTGATGCGGGTTGGATGCGGGAGATGACATTCAAGACAGGCATTATTGAGCCCCTTGTTTGGTTTGGACACTTCTGCTTACGCTCTGCCGCACATCTTCAAGCCACCGACTTGCGTATTTGCCGAGCAACTCCCGATGTCCAAATACTTAGGGCGGCCTCTTAGGCTTCCCCACGATCCCCCAGGGCTCACTCTCATAGATTGCAACAATTTTGAGCAGCATCGAAGGACGTCGGGCTGAAAAAATTGTAGCGGGTAGCTGTGATGGTTACCCGTACCCGTAAACGCAGGGGTAACTGCCAACCCGCGCGGGTATGTACCGCCCGTGCCATTGCCCCTCTCAATCGGGTTAGACAATCACCGCCCTGGCGTGCACCTCTTTAAAATGAGAATGCTTCAGCTTTGTTCTCCTGCCTCGTCTTCAAGCTGAAATGCCTTTCCCGTGGTCGTTGATTGGTATGCTTTCTTTGCGACTCGGACGATTCAAACACTTATTGCGGCTCATGTAGTAATGCCTCCCGGCGATTTCGACGAACCGCACGAGCGTCAGGCTATGTAAGTACTGCGCCCCTTCACGTTGGATGCGCAGTCCTAGTCAACTTTGAACCCCAGCGAAATGGCTGCAGTACATAACATGTTCATCCGCGCCCTGAACGCCATCCACGCTCAAGCAGACACCATCCGCGATGACCAGGCGAAAGATTTCGCCTTTTTCTGTCTTTCTTTCGTGTGTACTTGGCTCCCGTTGGCTGCGCCCTCACTTATTTCATACCAGTGTGAAATGCTACACCACCACCATGACATCGAAGAGTCCATGGCATTCCCGTTTTTCGAAACGAAACTGGGCGCTGGGGCAATGTCCGACAACGTCTCCCAGCACCGCGCGTTTGACGCCAGCTTCTCATCCTTCCAATCTTGGTTCCAAGACGTCTACGATGGCAAAGCAACATACTCGGCCTCGGTCGTGCTAGAAAAGGTGGATGCGCTAGGCGACATTCTCGTCTTACACCTCACGGATGAAATTCCTACCCTCGACGCCAACAAACTGCGTGCGGCAGGGTTCACGGCGGAGGATTTCAAAGACTTCGAAAAGCGGTGCTTGTCCGCCATCCTCAAGAACGTATCGTTCTCCATCTCTATGCCGATGACCCTTCTCTGCCACGACAAGGAGTCGTTACCCGTGTTTCCACCCTTCCCAAAACCGTTGTTGTGGGCGGTGAGGTATGGGTTTTCATGGAAGTTTAGTAAGAGTTGGGAGTTTGCGCCGTGTGATTGGGACGGGAAGGTGAAGCCTGGGTTGGGGAATGTGCCATTGGGGTCGAGGGTGGCGGCTTAGAAGGTGCTCCATTCTACATCTTGTTCCACGAAATTCTATTGCTTCCAACTTAACTTCGCTCCATCCACCCCAAATCAATCTTGATGCAGTGCCAGCGCCCCAGTGTCAATCAAGCCAGCGCCGATGACATTATTTTCCTTGATTCGGGCACGTCGCGTGAAGAGGAGGCCTCAAACTTGTCTACAGGTCGTTGAGATTTCATGGTACCTTTGATGAACCGTGGGATATTGATGATTCGCACGGTTTCATTTTTCTTGAGTAAGTTGTTGCCCTGCGAGTTGGTCCTGCTGCTGGTGACCGTGTACGAGTCCTTGGAGCCAGGTGTTGCTGTTGGTCGACGTCGACATTGTGGTAAAGATTCAGAAGAAGGGCGGCTTCGGTTGGCAGTTATAAATGGGCTGGACCTGGACCGTGACTATGGAAGCAACTGAAATTCAGCCTGCCGCGAAGAATCAGGCAGGATCCGAGGCAATCCGTCTCTTTCGAGTCCCTGACCGCCGTCTACTTGTAGGACATTCATACTCGAGCCCATTCCTATGAATCTCGTCGCTTACTACAGCTCATTCTCGCTGGAAGAAAGCCTGGACGCTGGTATTCATGGCTTTGGACGGTGCTTCCTTGAGCGCTGTAAAAAGTGCCAAGTTTAAATTGTCGAAGGCCAGACTTGGGTCAGACAGAGATGAAGGGTAAAGACAAGCACTTAGCACTGTTGAGCACTGTTGTTGAAGCCTTTGTTTGGACAGTCCGACACGAATCTGCTTGCGCTCTGCCACACACATCTTCAAGCCACCGACTTGCGTATTCGACGAGAAGCTTCCATGTATACCCAACTCTTAGGCCACGCACGGGTGCCACGGCTACATGGTCATTAAGCGCGGGCGGTGATGGGTAATCGGTTTCGAAAATCACAGCCACACCGCCCTAGCGCGCGCCTCTTTAAATTTGCAATGAGGATGCCTCACCTTTGTTCTCCTCCCCCGTCCACCTCCCCTTCCACTGCCAGCTGAAATGCCGTTCCCATGGCCGTTGATTGGTGCGCCCTTTGCGCCGTTGACTCGGACGATTCAAACGCTTATCGCGACTCGTAGCAATCCCTGCCGGCGATTGGGACGACTCGCTTGAACGTCAGGCCATGTAAGCGCTGCGCTCCCGCCCTCTGGATGCGTAGCCAACCTTCAACCCATAGAGAAATGGCTGCAGCGCATAATGCGTTCATTCGCTCTCTGAACGCCATCCATGCTCAGGCAGACACCATCCGCGATGACCAGGCGAAAGATTTCGCCTTTTTCTGTGTTTCCTTCGTGTGTGCTCCGCTCCCTCAGCTGCGCGTTTGCTTATTTCATACCAGTGTGAAATGCTGCACCACCACCACGACATCGAAGAGTCTATGGTATTCCCGTTTTTCGAAACAAAACTGGGCGCAGGGGCAATGTCGGACAACGTCTCCCAGCACCGCGCGTTTGACGCCAGCTTCTCGTCCTTCCAGTCCTGGTTCCAAGAGGTCTACGATGGCAAAGCAACATACTCGGCCCCCGTCGCGCTAGAAAAGGTCGATGCATTGGGCGACATCCTCGTCTCGCACCTCGCGGCCGAAATCCCCACTATCCACGCCGACAAACTGCGTGCGGCAGGGTTCAAGGCGCAGGATTTCAAAGACCTGGAAAAGCGTATGATGTCCGTCATCCTCAAGGACATATCGTTCTTCACCTCTATGCCGATGGGCATCCTCTCTCACGACAGGGAGTCGTTACCCGAGTTTCCGCCCTTGCCGAAACCGTTGCTGTGGGCGGTTAGGTATGGGTTTTCGTGGAAGTTTGCTAAGAGTTGGGAGTTTGCGCCGTGTGATTGGGAGGGGAAGGTTAAGGCTGGGTTGGGGAATGTGCCATTGGGGTCGAGGGTGGCGGCTTAGAGGGTGTCTTCAAGTTCTACATTTATTCCACGAAACTATCTTGACAATCAATTATTTCTTAATCTTTCCGCAAAGCACGGGTTCAAGACACTCTACGCATGTCCAGCCCTTACTAGCCTATTCATCGAACTGAACCGTGGGACATTGTTGGTTCGCACGGTTTCATTTTTCTTGCTTTTCACGAGTATTACTGGAGTGGTGGCCGCCATAAAAGCTGCCCAGACAGTGTTGCTTGGGTGGGTGGGGCCCGTCGTTCCACTCGCCGTCGAGATTGTAATTGGTGAGTATCGGTGCGGCTGATTCCAAGGTGGTAAGTGATGTTTACAGTTCGAACATTGAACGTTGAACTCCGAGTCGGTTTCTTCTAAGTTTGGCAGGAGCTTGAGTGTGCCAGAACGCGGGCAGGATATTAGAAGGATCTTGCTGTCGGGATTCGAGTTGGTCGGTCCAGTAGGAGACAGAGCATCTTTAAAAGGCAGCGCTGTCCCTGAAGCGAAGGTCTTGTGGAGTACTCAATAGCGCGGCAATGGTGCTTTTTTTTTTGGCCCGTCGCGTGAAGGACGAGGCATTCTCTACGCATGTCCTTCAGAGTTTAAGGTCGAGATTCATCGAACTGAACCGTGAGATATTGTTACTTCGCACGGGTTCGTTTTTTGTGGGGAGTAGTGTAAGGTAGTCGCCTGGGTGGGGCCTGTCGTCCCATTCACCGTCGAGATTGCAAGTAATTTGTATCGGTGCGGCTGATTCCAAGGTGGTAAGTGATGTTTGAGCGGTATAACAAACTCCGAGTGGGTCTATGCCAGAGCACGGCCAGATTCCAGAACTGCAGACAGATGAATAGGAATTGATCATATCTTCCTGTCGGGAGTCGAGTTGTTCCTGGTCCAGAAGAGACAGAGCACCTTTAGAAAAGGCCGGGCGGTCCAGCCTGTTGTAGTCCGCGAACTGTGGTCGATTTTCTTGCTCCCGTTACAGTGGTAATATTATGCGTTCGTCGAACAAGGCTGCAACAAGATTCCAGGTGTTGCTGTGGATAGCATCGACCAGATTTTACAGTGAGCAGCCCGGGTCGGAAGAGACGGGTGCCGTCGGACCGTCACGGCCGGCAATTCCCAATTTCAGTTGCCTCGAGCCCATTTGCAATTGATCGAAGCCTTGGTTCTTTGTCTCTTACCACCACCATGTCCTCCAACAACAACAACGCGAACGCGTCCTCTGGTTCCAAGGACTCGTACACGGTCACCAGCAGCGGGACCAACTCGCAGGGAAACAACTACGACCACCGCGAGTACTCTTCGGGCGGCTCTGGTTACCATTATTCCAACAGGTTGGTTGTGACTTTTTTCTTTGGCCAGCTAGGGTTGCATGGATTCACTTTAAATTCGGTCCACAGTGATGGAAGTTATTATTATTCGAACCAGAATGGGTCTACGTACTACAACGATGGGAAGGGGTCGTCGACGTATACGACCTCCTCGGGTCATCAGGTGAAGAAGTAAGTGAGATAATAGCGAACGAGCAGGTGAGTTGTCGATGAGGTACTTATCGGAGGGAGGTGAGACTAGTACTGACGCTGAGGCAGTTCCCATGTTTCTTGTACGGTTGTTGAATGCATCCCCTCTCTGTCTGACACGATAAGGTCTTCGATATTGTCGTCGTTCCGCGACGCCGATGAGGTATCGGACGGCGGCAAGACCAACGGCTGTTGCAGTTCCCAGTGTCTCTTTGCATCCCCTCTCTGTCTGACACGATAAGGCTTCGATATTGTCTTCGCTACGCGACGCCTTCGGCGAGTTGCCGATGAGGAATCGGATGGCGGCCAGACCGACGGCTTCCCAGTATTTCTTTTACAAGTGCCCCTCTCTCGACACAATAAGGCTTCGATATTGTCCTCGTTCCTTGCGGCTGATAGCGGCAAACTTGACACTCGCCGACGGAAACACATCTGACCGCTCGACCTTCCTTCCGGTGTTTGAAAGGCGCGGATGGATCTCAGTGGTACTTTGCGTAGAGTAGACAGGAAGAAAGAGAGAGCATGTGTGTGTATCGCGAAAAAACGTAAAGATGCAAAAGCATTGAGATTGATGAATAGATTTTGAGCTGCTGGTCCGTCCTTTCATGGCCAGCTCTTCGCGGTACCTCCCTCCGCCACCGCAAGAGTCCTTCCGCCTCCCGAGCCTCAAGGACCTCAACTTCCAGTATCGTTCTGCGCGGCCTCCATCCGATGACCCGCAGGACGTGCCCCCTACTCGCCATGTCCATCAATGGGCACGAAACTCGCCGGTCCAGCAGCAACATCCTCACCAACAGCAGCAGCAACAGCAGCAGCCGTCCCCGCCATTGTCTGCCAACGAGCAGTATGCCTCCAAGCATGACCCGGGCGGGTACTTGACGCCGGGTGTCCCCATGTCGCTGCAGCAGGCTCAGCAGCAACAACAACACCACCAGCAACAACAACAACAGCGGACGGAAGTCAAGCGTGCTAGATCCTCATCGCGGCAGTCCCAGGCGAGTTTTTTCAGTCGTTACATTCCTGTTCCTCCGTGCAACGTTTTTCAGACGCCGTACAACGCACCAGCACCTCCACCGTACACCCCGACAGCTTACTCGCAGCCCCAACCCACGCCGTATCAGTACAGTGCGACGACGCCGACCTATCCCGAGTATCAGCAGAACCCGTATCCGTCGCCGGGGCCACAAGAGGCTTGGGATCGGCAGCAGCAGCAGCAGTTTCAATTGCAGCAACAGCAGCAACAACAACAGCAGCAGCAGCAAAGATATACTGTCCAGCCGTCCCAGACGCAGTATACTCCCCAGCCTCCTCAGCCACAACCCCAACCGGCGGCGCTTCAGCAGCAGCAGGCGCAACAACAACAATATGCGCCCCCGCCTCCAATGCATATGTTGCCGCCCCAACAGCAGCAAATTGCTTCTCCACAAGAGCAGCAACAGCAGCAGCATCTTGCACGGCAGCATTCGCGCTCGCAGTCACAGCAGTCGACGCATCAGCCGACTCATGGTCACGCATCGCAGCAGTCGGCAGCGCATGGACACGGACATGGTCATTCTCAGATGCAGCAGCAGCAGTCTTCGCATCTGTCACCTCAGGCTTCGCATTCTCAACAGTCGGCCCATTCTCAACAGTCGACCCATTCGCAACAACCGACGCCGCATTCTCAGCCAACCCACCATGCTCCTCCTCCTCAGTCCATCGCTCAGCACCATCCACACCCACATTCACTCGCGCCTCAGCTACATGCCCAGCCCGCTGCCGTCACGCCCTCGCAACTGCAGCATCCACCACCGCCGCAACACCACCAACACCACCAACACCACCCTTCGCAGCTTCAACAGCCTGCTCCTGCCCATGCACAATCGCAGCCTCCGCCCTCGCACCAGCATCATCAGCCGCCAGCACCGTTGTTTAATCCGCGGGCCGTTTCCGTGCCCAGTTCGCTTGATCGTAGCGGGCATTCGCAGCACCACCCAACACCGCAGCACCATTCACCCGCTGCACACCAGCATCACTTGCCCGCTGCACACCAGCAGCAGCCACCACCCCATCCCCATTCTCAAGACGATCGACGCGAGTTGTATGTCAATGTGAATGTTAGCGTTGGGGAGGGCGGAGCAAAGGACTTGCGGCATCCCCATCAACCACATCAGCCGCAAGGCCAGCCTCAGGTCATTCCTGCTCCGCACTCTTCGCATCCCCCGCCGATTCATGCACATCCGCATCAATCGGCGCATCAACCGCCGCATCAACAGCCACCGCAGCCTGCTATCACGCACCCGCATTCTCATTCACCGGCGATCACGCACCCGCCGCACCCGCATTCTCATCCGCACTCTCATTCGCAGCCGCAGCCGCCACCACAACATCAGCTGCATCATCAGCACCATCAGCAGCAGCAGATTACCCACCATCCCCAACAGACGCACCCGCAACAAGTGCCGACCCCACAGGAGGATCCGCCGGACTTTGGTCCCCGAACAACCGCGATGATCGGGGTATGCTGTGGACTATTGATGGATATACATTTGATACTGATAGTTTCCACAGATTCTCGAGCATTGTACAGTGTTGTATTCATTTGCAACGCGGTATGCGCAACTACAGGTATCGTTGCCGCACGTGCAGCCTGGGCCGGAAGAAGTTGCGGAGATGGCGAGGAGGGCGAATGAAGTTGTGAGGTTGTTGGAGGAGCTGAGGAGGATGAACAGTTTCCCGGCTCCGGTGGAGGTGGTGGAGAGTGTGGCTGCTGCTCCGTCGATGGAGATGGATGTGGATGTTGTGAGGGAGCAGGAGCAGGAGCATGATGCTGCGAGGCCGCCCAAGAGGCCTTGGGAGGATATGGATGGCGGGGAAGAGATTGATGAGCTTGAGGAGGGCGATGGGGAACCTGCGGCTGCGCCGTATCCGACGCCGACCGAGACCAAGGGGTCGTCGCCGGCGAGGACCACGGCGGAGGCGGATATGGAGCTTATACGCACCAAGCGGGCTGCGACCGCTGTTAATGCCGGTGCAGGTGGGCCGCCAAAGAGCAAGTATCGGAAGCGGAGTGTGAGTGTTTTTTCATTCGTTTTATGCCTTTCTGACGTTGGTTCGCGGGATTGGTCTGGCCAGCGGGCGACACCTCCAGGCAAGTGTCACTCGTGTAATATCAGGGAGACGCCGGAATGGAGGCGCGGACCTGACGGGGCGAGGACTTTGTGCAATGCGTGTGGGCTGCGTGAGTGCTTTTTTTTTTTTCGAGTGATTTCAAGTTATTTAATGCGAGTAGATTATGCGAAGCTCATGCGCAAACGGGAGAAGGAGCAGGGTCAAGCTGGGGCGCCGATTGACATGGACACGCTGCGTGCGTCGGCGCGGGCGGATATGGCCGCCAAACTTGCAGCCAAGGCTGGAAATCGTGCTGCGAAGAATGGGACAACGGCCGCGCTTCCTACGCCTTCTGACGATATTCCACCGCCGCCGGCTCCTCCAGCGACGCACCAGGGTTCGTTCCAGGTCACGTTTGCGCCTCCTCCTCCCCCGCCGCCTCCATCTTCGTCTTCTTCTTCGGCGCCAACCGGACCTGCGTTATCGCCATCCGAGGTGCAGGCGCAGATGCACAACCCCGTGCCACCACCGACGCTGCCCCCGCCGCCTGTGAGCGCAGCAGCGTGGTCTGCTAGCGGGCAGCGGACGTATGCTCCGGAGCAACTACAGCACCAGTCGTTTGTGCGCACGGCTGGGCAGACTTCATCTGCGTGAAAATCTTTGCTGTTTGCTGTCGCATTGCTTTCCTTTTTGTTATATGCTTTTCTGCGCCGATTTTATGGGCAACTTTATTGTTTTCCCCGAGCATCTGTGTATCCGCCATTCATCTCGCCCAAAACCACACCACATCGTACCGCTATGCACACACGGACTGGGGAATCCGTTAATACGGTTTAATAACTTGATTTTTGTACTACCTGCGGAGGGAGGATGGAGGAGGAACTACTACATATTGTATGCGGAGAATGTAATCCCGAGTTTTGATCTGGACTTTCATGTCAAAACGCGCTCTTTCGGAAGTCGACGACACTGTTGCCAGTCCAGCCAAGAGACTTCGCCACGACACTCAGCAACTTGCGTATCCATCCCCGACGTCTGCTCCTCGTGGTCCGACCCCGCCCTTCCAACAACCAACGCAACTCATCTCGTTCTCCTACACCCCGGAACGGGTACTCGAATTCGACGACTCGGCGCTGCGGTATCTCGTGCAGCCACCAAACGGTGCACAGCTGGGCCATGCGTATGAGAGGTGGAACCGTCGGCCTGAAAGTCGACCTCGCATTGACGGGTTGCTGCGCGCGTTTTCTACTGTGCGGGCAAAATCACATCCGGCGCTTGCTTCTGGGCCGGTTGGTGTGGTTTCGTGGCGGGGGGTCATGACGCGCATTCTGACGGCGGCCTATGCGGAGGAGAGGGATGGGTGGGAGTTGAATGTCATGTCTGTGGGAGGGGTGTTGTATTTCGAGGAGTTTCTGTCGGAGGCGAGGTTGGAGGACAAGTAAGTGCTGGTTCAATGGTTCAGAGTTTTCTTATATAAAAAACCATCTAGGAATAATCTGGAACCGAGGCAGAGGCGGCAGACGTATTTTGGCTATGCGTTCGAGTCGTATTGTACGGCGGACAAACCGGGTGTGCCGAATGTGCCTCAGCACCCAGGCGATCCTCCCGGGTGGGGCGGTGACGTGGACACTAATGTCCAATGGTGTAGCGTCGTGCGGACCAAACTGGGCGATACGCGCATGGTCATCGGCGGTGAGGTGGACTGCGTTCGAGACAAGTACACTGGCACAACGGATACTTTCGTCGAGCTCAAGACGTCCCTCGTTATTCGCGGTCCTCAAGACTCGGTCAAATTTGAAAAGTACAGTGAATGTATTGCACGACTTCTGTTGTTGATGATAGGTTACAGAAAGCTGCTCAAGTTTTACATGCAGTCGTTCTTGCTCGGCGTGCCTGTAGGTCTTGACCTCCTATGAGTAATCCCTGTTGAATTTCTTTTTAGGAGATCTTGGTGGGATTTCGGACACCCTCAGGGCAGGTAACCACCACGCAGACGTTCAAGACGGTCGAGATTCCGCGACTAGTACGCGGGAAAGGTCCGCACGCATGGGACCCATCGGTGTGTTTTGCATGGGGAGACGCGTTCCTCGAGTTCCTCAAGACGCAAATTCGAGACAAGGAAGAACGTACGGTTTGGCGCGTGGCTTTTCGGCCAAAGGTAGGCGTGGAGCTGCGCGTGCTGGATGACAAGGAGGTGGAGGGTGTCGTGGCTGGAGAGGAACGTGTTGGGTTTTTACCGCAATGGTATTGGGATGAGGTGGTTACAGAAAAATGATACAATCGTTCTCAATCCTGAAAGGTCGTCAGCTGAGATCCAGCCACTGACTTGCGACCTACTACTGGGTGCTCTTCTTCACCTTGTGCCCAGACGGCGTCGTATAAGTCGATTTTCCCTTTCCATCGTTGTGATACGTCGACCCATTGGGGTTCTGGTAGTAGTAACTCCCGTCGCTGGATGCAAAAATTCACGCAGAAACTCGGGACAATGAGAAAACAGGCACCTGTTCGAATAGTGGTACCCAGATCCAGAGCTATATTGACGGTTATCCCATTTGTTGCCCTGCAGCACTTTCAGGGACTCGCGTCGGATGGAGAGAGAGAGAACGTACCTGCGAGTTTGTCCCGCGTCCGGTTACGGTGTAATCTTCCGACTTGGAGGACATGGAAGACAAAGAGCGTACGCGAATTGACGCGCTCTTGGTCCGATCAAAGTCGCGATGCCCATTTCCGAGACAGGTTCTGCCGCTTCAACTAGTCTCTTCCACGACCTCTATGTTCCTGCAACCCGCGGGAAACCTCCGCCCTCCGGACTCTCCGCTACCTCTACTTTCTCCGGACGGTCGAGTGGCTATATTTCATCCTTTCCAGAGAGCCCACAAGACTCGCCATTGCTCAAGTTTGCTGCGTTGCCCATGAACCCGTCACCTGGTGTACCACTCGGCCTGGTACTCGACGCTTGTTCTATAGTTGCCAAGAATAGGCGCGGAGTCTTGCAGCTGCCACCAGACCATCGCCGACGACGCCTCCGATCTCGATGCACGGTAACTACCTATATGTTGTTCTAGCCGAGGGAGGCGAGCTACTCCACGAACACAAAATATGCTCCTCGTTCGATGACTGGATACCGCCGCCAGAGATCCCGACCCGCTGGAAGACCGTGCCACTGAAGAAGACGGAGCGGTGCCACTTTGTGTCTGATGGAGAGCCATATTGACATCC
Organism: Roridomyces roridus; assembly: GCA_029378245.1. NCBI lineage: Eukaryota > Fungi > Basidiomycota > Agaricomycetes > Agaricales > Mycenaceae > Roridomyces > Roridomyces roridus. The sequence continues at coordinate 12,620 of JARKIF010000168.1, forward strand.
GACTGGGTATGTTCCCAAACCTTTTTTGTCCTCGATCCCCGCTCAAGAGTCCTCAGTGTCGCAACCACTGGGTCTTGCTTGCAGCATATGGAGGTGATCCCGACGAGGACATTGACTCTTCCCACAACCTTGTCACTCTGCGCAGCGATCTGGATCCAAGTCCGATCGGTTTGTTTTTGCTCCGTTGGGTTTGTGGATTCCATTGTTGGAGATCTGGCGTACGAATTTCATATCAAGGAAATCGGATTTCACCTCATCCAAATCTCGCTCCTTCGACGCAGACTGCGCATGAAGAGCGACCACAAAACTCTGCAAAACTATCTGCATGCCCGTCCACGCCCACAAGTCGCTCGAGAACGAGTTCTACCGGGTCGTCGTCGACAGGGGTCAGGTCTCACATCGTCTCGGTCCTGCCCCCCGTCCAGAGGTCATCCTTTCGACGCCTACTGCGATATTGTCCCCGGAGATTGGCCATCTCCTCAGCACTTCACCCGACTCTCGGCGCAGACAGCGCCTGAAGAGCAGCGGCAACGCTTCTACCACGGTCGTCGTCGATGGGATGTCTCACCCGTGTCTCACCGAGGCTTTCCACCATTCTGCGGAATGCGCCTACAGCACCTGGCCCTGAACATCTCGCAGTCGACTGGCCACATTGAAGTCCGACTTCGCCGTCGACTCGCACGCTCCATTCGATGGTTCCCCGAGGCGAAAGTCTATGCGCTCAACAACGAGGCACACGGGACGATGCGACGCCTCCACTGAAGACCGGCCGCCATCGCGATCCCGCATGTATAACAACGCATATGCGGTAGAGCCCCCAGACGGGCCCGCAGCGATACAGGGCCGATGAGAATGGATAAATACCGGCAGTGGCATATATAATGGCGCTCCACCCACCTCGCTCGCGCCGACTGGGTCTGTCTGAGCCTCCACCTTGTCGGTGGCGCCTCTATTTACTGAACCAAGTTTTTACACATATCTGCGCAGCACATAACACTGACTCTGCCCATTTACCAGGAAAGCAGCCATCACTCTGCGAGGGAACGAGCGCAATATACGTTTGCCAACAGACTCCACACTGCGCGTGGGATGTCGACTGTTCCTTCGCGGCCCGATCAAGTTTTGCACCGATATCTACGAGGTCCACCGTCTACACGACCGTGTCACCGATGTCCTCTCTGCCCTGGACCCCTATATACCGACACGACTCCCTCCAGCTTCACCATCATGGAACGACAACTTTCAAATATTCGATATGTTGTCGTCGTCCATCGCGCGCTCGCGCCATCGCCGCTCCCTCACATGCTCATCGGAGCTCAAGCACTCACGTCAGGCTGCAGCCTTTACGCTGGTTATCGAGCCGTGCAATACGATGATGGATAGGTTGGTTGATGGTCGGTCGTTTCGGACCCGTTTACTAGCTAGCTTCGCGAGACGGATGCCCTGGCAGTACTCCGATCACAACGTTGGGATCTAGTAGATGACTGTAGGCGTACATCGGAGGCAATTGTACGTAGGCTACAGTCGGCTGTTGTTCCTCAATGGGACCACTCGGCCGTTAAATTCACTCTCTCTCTCTCTCTCTCTGACCGTATCCGTCGCGGCTACCTTTTTATACGGTTCATCCTGCGGTTTCATGTGACCGAATTGGCCGATGTCGCAGAGACGCGATGGCTTGAGCACTCGAATGACATGGCTCCGGCGTGGGTGGTAACCGGATTCGTTTGAGTAACTTGCAAACCCCGCTGAGTGTGGACGCAACTCGAGTATCAAATCTCTTGACCTACTTTCAGTGGGATGTCGACGATGAATGTGTTTCCCGCTTTTATGGCCTATAAATTGTACGATACAAACTTTATAGTATCACTGCGGTGAAAAATCAACACGTTCCAGCCGCGGCCCGCGACTTTGTCTCTCTCTCTCTCTCTTTCGCAAACGAAACCAAGATCATCCACTTGGACTTGGCTCTTCCCGACTTTCCGGCGACCCTCGATTGAGGCGGTCAATGAAGAGGAATATGGCGCGTACGACCTTGGGGTATTCTGACTCTCAGACTGCGAAAATTCACGAGATGAGACTGCTCACTGGTGCGTTTTCGCCACCAGTCGATCGGGCCAGGCCGCCTTTGGCTTCGAAAGGAGGTGTCAACGGAGTGAGAGGAGGTTTTGCGTGTTCGCGTTGCTAAATTCTATCCAATGTATTCCAGAGTAACACAAGGACTTGAATGCTCGCGATACAGAATCTTAGTAGCTGGTCTAATTGGAGGATTCGGAACGTCAGTCAAGTCGTAGTAGTGCGAACACACCTTGGTAGCTTGAGAAGGCCCGTTGCTGCCGTCCCGCATGGAAGGAGGGGAAAGATGTGAAGCCGAATATAGTGTCTAGACGTCGACGGTGTACCCGAGTGACTTGGAAGCCACGGCTTAGAGGTAGAGATATTTTAACGAGCGCCGACGGCCATCCGAATGCTGTGGTGGGTATGGACTCTCGAGTCGGGCCACACGTCGTCCAGAGCGTGGTATACATGCAGGCCATCGGATTCTTGCCCGGATTGAACGGACGACTAGAGAGGGCGACGAACGCGACATTCATCTAAAACTCGCGAATCCTCCGTCAATCCTCCGTTCCGAATGCTGAGGAAAGGGCAAAAAGACTGACCCTGATCCGAGTTGAACGGATGACCTCCTGGAATTTCCTTTTCTGGAATCAGGCGTTATAGACCACTAAACTACAGGGCCCCCAGAGTGGGGAGGACCATATTGAGGTCAGGGGAAGTCGGGCGAAGCAGAAAATACCAGTGATCACAATGTTGTGGTCTGTTGTGACCGCGGCCGGCAAGGGTCGCCCAGTAGTGGGGGGATGCTCCAGGAGGGTAAGAAATGAGGAGGGGAAGGTCCCTGGTCGAGAGGAAGCGCAGAAACCAAAAAGTCCAAATGATCACAATGAAAGTTGTTGGCTGTTGTGGGGGCGGTGTTCAGCAAGAGTGGGGGATTCTCTGGCGCAGCGAAGAGAAAGCCAGCATGAAGGGAGAGGCTGCCCATGAAGGGAGGATCGCAGAATGATCTCGGTTTTGTTTGGTGGCCACACTTTATTTACTTATTTTCGTCAGGAGACGGCGGCGGAGTCCAATATTGAAGATGGAAGGGAAGGCGTGGAAAAGAGCTAGGATAGGTCTAGAGAGGAGGGTGCAAGGAGGGAGAGGGACAGGAGCTTGCGAACGTACGAATGATGGCGAGACTGTTCTGTGTTCACGAAGTTCATACGCTTTCCAAATTCCAGCCGAGGTGGAATATTCCGCGCGAGACGTGCAAAGAGCGTCAAGAACGCGCGAAAGCAAGTAAACTGTAAGCGGGCTTGATTTGTTTTCCTTGTGATTGATGTGAGATTCTCCGTTCCTACGCCCATCTTCGTCTGGCCGTCCTGTATGTGCCACTCAAAATGGAAGGCTGGGACCTGGCCGTCTCTGCATGTGCCACTCCAGCATCGACAACTCCCTCGCTACCACTAGTCGACAGACACTGGGGAGCGCATGGGGCTATTGGCACATCTTGCCTGTTTGCTGAGCTAGCCTCATATTCGACTTGCCAAGTACCAGTTATGCAAAGAACGTGGAGAGGACACCAAGAAGTCCCACTTGAAGAACAGAGGCGGAAAAAAAACGGCAAGACTCGCATCAAATTCAGAATCAGGTCTTGTTGTTCCCACATGCATGTGACTGACTACTTTCTCGTTCCACTCATGCCCTGCGAGTAGCCTGCTGCGTTCCTCAGTTTCCAGGTGTTTTCATACCATCCCTGGCATCGTCATGGATGCCTCGACTTTGTGTTGGACGGCCTTCGGGTTTTTCCCGGCCGGTCCCCTTTTTTTGTACTGTCTGTGCGTCCATTGCAAGGTCATCCCTTCTCAACCGTCGCATGCAGATAGACGACCCTAGAGTACTGGTTCTTGGGAGAAAAAAGGATCCCGAAATTCCCATGACAGACGATCTTCCCCTCGCTACCCTGGCTCAGTATGTGGGCCCGTATGTCGATTTTTGGAGGGTCGTACTCGATCACTGGGAATATTGGCTCAATGCCATATTCTTGTCGCGCCTCCTTATCCAAATGTCGCCCCTGGTAATCACCAGCCAATCGAGCCCTGTTGCATGCTTGCTTGAGCTTGGCCATCTCGTTGAAGCGTGGAAGTTTCTGTCCGATGAAGATCGCACCGCCTTTGTTGATGGTGTATCTCCCGCCAACTTTCACGACCGCTTCCCTCAAGGCCGTGGGCCGTCCCTGAAAGAAGCACAGTTCAATGGGAGGGTAGGTGTTATCTGCATTGTGCGCTTCGGCCCCAACCCGGAGGATCTGGCTATTCTCGTCGTCAGTCCTCATTATGGATGTCTGAAGTACGATCCGGCGTTGGCTCCTCTACGTTTCAGGGTCTTCGTCCTCGTGCGCATAATCCAGGAGTGGGTTCAGCGTGTGGTCTCCGCGGAAGTCAAGAAGCCCCACCCTGACCTCAAGAACGCTCCAAAGCGCGAGGCCTGGCTTCGGGAACGCATGGAGCAAGCCCGCATCCAGCTTACCAAGAAAGGCATTCTGCAGGCACTGGACGAGGCAAAGCAGCAGCTGCGCGACGCTGAGTTGTGCTATTCCTTCCTTCGCAGCATGGTATCGGGCAAGGCGCTCCACGACGAGTGGCTGAGAAGGGAGGATACGCCAGGCCCGGAGAGGAAACGGGGAGAGGTGACGGCACCCCAGGGTGAAGCGCGGGAGCGTCAACTCGAGAAGATCATGGCCGAATATGAGGAACGCGTCGAATTCAATCTGCTCCCCGACCCCGGCCACTACGGCAACCACCAGCATCCGTTGGGCTCGCTGTCGTGGCAGAACCGGTTCCGCTCTCGAAAAGCCAACATCGAGATCATGCGTTCCGCTAATAGTGGTGGGCGGAACGAAGACGCCAGCGAACGAGTGACAGTCAACATCGAGCGCTTCGTTGACTGGCGGCGAAACACGGAGCAGACCACTCACACCTTGGAACACATCGCTGAACTTATCCGCAAACTTTCCCAACTCGGCGAATTCGTTTGTGGGAATTCCTTGCAATCCCCCCGCATCGCGACATGCGAAGAGTGCGGGTGTACGATCTTTACCCAACACAATAAAGGTAGTCACAAATGCCGCGGTGGGGTCGAGGCCTGGCCATTGACTCGGGCGAACTTTCCGGGTCTCCAGCGCCCGCTGTACCCTCACGATTTCCTTCACCGACCGGATGTTATCGCCCATTTCGGCCTCGACACGTTTCAGCTGATAGAAGTCCACGTCCAGGATATCATCGACCGACCCTGGTACGCCGAAGCACTCAAGAAAGCCCTCCAGGCTTATCCCCTCGACTGGGCTGCCATTGCGGCTGTGAAGAAGGTTGACGGCACGGTGTTTGTGCAGGCCGAGCGCCGTCATAACAAGAAGGATTTGCTGACCTTGGCGGTCGATCAGATTCTACTAGAGAAGAATGAATGTCATCCCGACTTTCTGGCCGAGCATGAGGGTGTTTGGACCGAATCGATCTCGGCCAATCTAAAGGAGGCTCTCAGTGCATCGAACGGTATGCTCCTTGCTTTGTTTAACTGGCGAATTCTCAGCGTATTCGCAGACCGTCGAAAAGTCTTTATGGCCATTTGTCGAGGTGCTCCCGGCACCGAACGCGACCCCCCGCATTTCTTTGTTGCCCGTCACGTCAAGAAGGTCGGTGACGGGCGTGGCAATGCCGCCCATATTGTGGTCAAGGCGAGGAGTTGCACAGTGTGTGCACCGTATAACGGCACACGGGACGCTAAGTGCAAGCATCGGCTGTTTCAGAAAGTCGACCACCTCCTTCATCTGCCGCCGCAATATTCGCGCCATTTCTGGCTTGACTTACGCCGGGGAGTCGAGTGGAAAAAGAAAAAGGGCAAAGCCGAGCAGGACGAGCCCGAGACTGGTGATGAGGATACGGCGAACGTGAAAGTGAACACTACGAAGGGTGATGGTATTTATCGACCCAGCAACAGCCTTACTCCCAGGTGCGTACAACCCAACTACTCTTTTACTATCTCACGCGTTTCGTCAGAAATCTCTGCGGAAAGGTCTGGAGCGTCCAGTACCCCAAGGGCAGGACGTCGCAGTACGCTCACTACTGGGACAATCTCGGGGAGACAGAGAAGAAGGTTTTCTTCACTTCGGTCCCTCGCTATACCATTCGCTGATGCCTTTTTGTCAGGTTTGGCAAGCCAAATCGGATGCCGCCAATAAAATGAAGAACAATAACAAGTCGGCGTAGACGGGTGGGTTTCGTCCGTTTCGCGCTCTCTTAGCAGGACTGCATCGACGGAGATGGAGATGATTATTGGAAGAGGACACGTTTGGAATGATCAGTCGAGTACACATGTGAAGAATTTTAATCCTCTCTAATAATCGACCCGCTCGTGCACGCTCGATCCCCCGAGCCCGAACCTGATCCGTTCCGGGTCTCGGGCCTGCTTGGACAGTTTGACAGGTGGCGGTCCACCGATCAAGAGCTTGCCTCCGCCCACACGCTACACAATGCGACAATCGCGCTCTCTTGTTTGACCAGGCTACGCAAGCCTACCTCTTGTCGGGCCCTCGAGAACGATGGGCTATTATTCTCGCCTGGGCCGCTCCGAGGCTCTTACTTATACCTCGTTGAAGTGGAGGGTGGGGAGGAGGGCAAGGTCAAGAGGAAGCGGGGAAGCCAGTGATCACAATGTTGTGGTTTGTTGTGACGGCGGCGGTCAGCAAGGGTCGCCGAGTAGGAGCTTGGGCTGCTGAAGATGTCGTCGAGTGTGAAGGGGACGGTATGGGGAGAAGGGGAGGGAAGCGGGGAAGCCAGTGATCACAATGTTGTGCTTTGTTGTGGCCCCGGTGTTTAGCAAGGGTGAATCGCCGAGTAGCAGCTGGGGGTGCTCAGGATGTCGTCGAGCATGGAGGAAATGAAGGGAGACCCAGGATTGAGGTGTGGTACTTGCAATTGAAGTTGGGACGAAATGCAACGCATTGATGGGTGCCTGTGCATCGCCCAGGAACTGGAGGGGCTTCAAGGGACGAGCGCAGGAGTATGCAGAGTATGTCTCTCAGAGAAACGCTAACTGAGGCAAGAGCTCCCGTGACTGTGTGCTCTCATCTTAAAAGGAGCCGACCGAGAGATGGGAGTGGTTCAGAGGAGAATCACGCAGTGTATGGGCAAGTAAGGCTGCTTGAGGAGCTGTAATGAGTCGTTATGAAATCTGGATGAAAGAAGACGTGTGAAAGAACGCGAATTTTGCGCGTCTGGAAAGTGCCTTTGCCGCACGCGTTGTGCAGCATCAAATTTGGTTACACAAACCACTGCAGATCCTGAGATTAGGCGAGCGGGTGGTTTGGCGTGTTCCGGGTAGCAGGGATATGGGAGACAAAGACAAGGTGGCTGGCATGGAAAGCTGCCACTGTGATTGAGACCAAGTCGAGTTCCCTAATCGGGAATCTCAGTTCGGAGTCTTTGCTTTCAAAAACCCAATGTACAAGGTAAAAGCACATTCAGACAGTACTAGTACATTGTAATTGGAGTCGATAACAAGACAATGCTCGTACTTCCCTGCAACCTGGATTAATCGTTTGCGCTGACTTGATTGAAATCTTTGAAAGAGCTCCGAGTCCTCCAATAGAATTCTCACAAATAGATCGTTTCCAAGCCGAGCAAAGAAGAAACTAGCACTTGGAAGAACGCGTACGACCAGATGAGGAATGGTGGGAGACATTGAACTCTCTGGATTGAATAGCTGTGGAAAACTGTCAGTGTAATCAATCAAACCCTGTGAGCAACTGACGAAAGTCACCAGCGTAACGACGGCGAGCATCCGACGGCGACTTGCGACATTGTGCCTGCTTCAACATGAGAGCGGCATGCTTCTCCCGTTTCTGCTTCTTCTCCTCCGCCACCGCTGCCTTCTTCTCCTCCGCAGCTGCCTCTGCTATGAGACGATGCATTCGTCGACTCTGTGCACCCTTGTCACCCAAAAACTGCTCCGCTGCCGCTGCCAGGATCCACGGGGACAGCATATCGTTAGCCCAGCCCAGGAAGTCATCCCAGCCTGAAACAAATGAGATTGCAGCATCAAAACCCATCGCATTGCGTACCGGCATGAAGATAGGTCACACCGGCCAATGCGCAAAACGCGGCAGCCGACTCGCCAATCGCTATCCAGCAGGTATCGTCAGCAGCCCCGCGGACAGTGCGTAGATGGCGATGAACATTCAACGTGAGCCCGAGAAGCGCAAACAAAGGGCGACATGTGCATGCCGCCCGAATCTCCTGAAGAACGTGTCAAATGGGCCAGCCATACCGAGGAGATAACTCACATCTCGTTCGGAGGACGAAGATCGAGGCGACAGGCGAACGACCAGCACGGTTGCTGCGAGATGTAGAAAATGTTGCCCCAATGATCGGAAGCCTTCATTGAATGCCACGTCCTCTCCAAAGTGAAGATAATAGGTGGAGTCCGTCAGAGCAGCCGTGAGAAATACAGGATCCACCGCCTCCAATGGGGGGAGCCGGGGGTACACCTCTGAAAGGTGCACACGAGAGACGTCTAGCTTCTCCCAACAATTGTCGCCAATTGCCGCTGAGATGTCTCCACCGCGGAGGGCGGTTCGCAGCGTGCCATCCACAACGAGACAGTCCAAACTGAGCAGTCGATCATCGCGGGGCGCCAAGGGCACATCGCTCAGGACACGCATGCGATGTTCATACAGGCTCTGGTCCATGCCACAGACGAAAGGGGTTCCTTCTCGCTGCTCACGGGCGCGAGACACCCAAGGATCAAACAGGGACTGGAGCCAACCGAGCGTCACCGAATACCCTGAATCGGTGTTTCAATCGGACTTGCCCCAGGACGTGAATCACGTACCACGACGCTGCAGACATACCCCAACAATAGCCTCGAATTATCCCCCATACGCTTCATGTTGGGGAAAGCGGGCCGTCCTCGAGCTGTCTGAGGATCGTGTAGCTGGAGACCGTACAACAAGGTGAGATGACAGAGAAAGATATTGCTCGCCAGCGAGGAGCAAAGGTCCTAAAAATGCATGAGTGGAAAGTATGAACCAGTTTATACAACATACACTCATCGGTGGCGCGATTGGTTGCATGCATGCGGATAGCGTTGGATACATGGCCAAGGAAAGGACCGCCTCGATGACTGCGTCTCCGAGCCAGTCGAGGACCTTGTATTCGCTTCTCATGTAAGCCTTGTACAGGGAGTCACCGTCCAATGCTGGAAATTCCGGCGGATATTTGGTCGGGAACTTGGGGGGATAGTCGACTGGAATTTTTCGCCACCTGGTATAGGGTAGATCGTCCAGCTGCTTCATTAGGACCTCGGGGGAAGAGTCAAGAGGGACGAGGTCTCTTTCAGGAATGGGGTCTCGCAAAAGAGCGTTCGGTAAATGTGTCATGGTCTCCAAGGGTGTCCGACGCATCGGGTGTGAATCAAGAAGGGTCTGTGGACTGTATATCCAATCAGGCTGTTTGGGCAGCTGCAATGGAATCTGGATGAACGAAGACGCGTGAAAGAACGCGACGGTGGTGCGTCGGCGTGGCTGAAAAGTGCGCTGCTGGTTGCTTGCTGCACGCGTTGCGGGGCATCAATTTGGCCACAGAAGCACTCGCGAGCGACGGGGCTGGAACTTCGCGCGCGTTCCGGGCTGCAGGGTGGACGCGGTGGCTTCAAAGCTGGCACGGATCAGTGTACTGATGGCGATCCCGATATGGCGTGACAGTTACTCAATCTGGACTCTCTGATTCTCCCAAGTCTTCCCTCAAGCGAATGTACAAGACTTATATTCAGAAATTCACATTCAGAGAGTACATTTAATCGACAACAAGGCAACGGTCGTAGTTCCCTGTAAGATGAGTCAATTGTTTGATCTTTGCACAAACTCCAAAGTCACTCACCGCCCTGATTCGCACCCCACCATTGCGGGAAGAGGTGGGCTTTGCCCGAAGCGCCCTGGACAGCAAAACTGAGTAGAAACACCATTACCTGGGTTCCTCCGTCGAGGGCTAAAGCAAAATATGAATACAAGTTAGCTAAAGAGTAAAGAAAACGCACCAGCAGCAAGGACATAGTTGTACTTTGTGAACCACCTCGGGTACCGCGTGCGCAACCACCACTGCGAGAGGTAGGCGATGGAGAAGTACATAAAGATGGACGAGTTGATTCCGACGCAGAGCCAGCCGATGTAGTAGCAGATGACGGGCGTGTAGAGGTAGTCCGCACGCAGTTTGGGGAAGTAGCGGTGTACAAGCCAGAATGGAAGGGGTACAAAGAGGCCGACGACGTAGGCCCATGCGACCCATTGGTAGCGCTTGTTGACCGCAAAGAGCTGGTGACTGCCAGAGCGTTGAGATTGGATTCAAACAGAGTGCGGTAATCTTACCTCAGACCACCCCATGCAATCGCTTGGGAATTGTACTGCTGGGGTTGTTGTCCACTCCCTAAGATGGATCAGTAAGGTCGGATAAAAGCCGCTGTGCTTACAGATATTAGTCCCTTCGATCGACAACAAAATGTGACGTTGGTTATCAATGATGGAATTCATGAGCACTGTGTGCGGGTTTAGTACGATGGCTAAATGAAAACTCCAAACAAACCGAAATTCAGCACGGCCCCGAACAGAGTCCCAACCACCTGAGCAAAGAACGCAGCTCGCGGCGGCAGTTTGGTGTCTGGAAAAGATTAGCCAGAGTCATTCAAAACAGTTGGCTTACACTGAGCAATTTTCAAGTCTCTGAGTAGCAGTTGTGCCTGAGTGACCGAATCTACAAACAGACTTTAGTCGATTTCTTGGACCGAGTTCAAGACGTACTGTAACTGAAGAGGACGAAGAACATGTTTGCCACGGGCTTCCCGGGATGGATGAACCCTCCGATCATCTGCACGAACGGCTGGATGATAAATCCAAGCCCGGTGATGGCGTAGAGCGCCCCAAAGAACACGATGGAAATTGTTGCGAGGCAGGAGCGAGATAAGTAGACCCCACCAAGGCAGTGTCGAATCCGTCTTGTAGATGATAACGAGAGAGATGATGATACTTATGATCAGCGTCAAGATGTACCTGCCAAAAAAGTGAATTCTATAATGGCGAACATCACGAAGAAACTTGCCAGCTATTTGGGGCATCCGGATACTAACAATAATCCCATCAGACGATACCGTCGTAGCAGGAATAGCTACAGACCTTGAGCATCTCCCGATAATGCGGGTCCAAGTCCTCGTCGTCCCCGGGCGCCTCTCGGACACCATCGTCTTGCCAGAATCGCCAGTTGAACGACACCCACGCCCCTTTGAGTTTAGCGGGCGTTGCCCAAGACCATGCAGCCCGGAGGTCTTCGCGGTTCCACAAGAGGAGGTGGGTAAAGGTGGCGGCCATACCCTTTGCGATGTCTAGTAGGGCACAATGAACAGGAAGAGATTCTTACCAAGTTCGTGGTGAGGAGCTGAACGACCCATGTCGATGCGTAGAATGGCTTGAATGGAGGAGTTAGTTGGTTCAATCGACCTGGCAAGACTCACAAGCCCTTGCTGTTCGAGCAACACAGGGTCGACCTGCAGATTTTCATTCAGGATCAAAAGCTGATCATACTGGGTCCCGTTTTCGTAGAACAAGAGTTGCGACAAGCTGCAAGAAAGCATGAGTGTCAGTTGACAGTCGGAAGACAGACGTACGAAGGGGAAGTTCTTCGCTTGCCAGATGTTGTTATAATACACTGCGCAGAAGACGATCCTACAGAGGATGGTGAGGTGGTTCATCGCAAAATTCGATTCACATACATGCAAAGGATATATCCAATAAAGTTGCTAAACTGCGCCTTGAGCGGGATGGTCATCGGGTTGATACCTCCCGAGATGTACTGCCAGTCAAAGCAGAGGGACAATAGTCCCAAACCTTGGAAAGCTCAGATTTTGCTGAAAACACGGATGCATGCAACCGACCTTCATTTCCGTTACTTCCGCCAAAGACCTTGAACAATTTGAGGAGAGGCCGACTATTATTCGCAACAAATGACGCACCCGGGTAAAGTCAGCCGAGCGCGGATTCGCCAGACAGAATACTGAGAAACCCGTGAGGAGGGGGAACATCCACTCTGGAAGTATTTCCCAGAAGAAGATCCTGTAAGACAGATTCAGTATTGTAAAATAATTGGGCGTTGACATACACAAAGAAGGCGATCCAGAATAGTCGCAGTTTCTTCCTAGCACCATCGGCGTCTTTGTATAGTGCATCAAACATGGAGACTAGTGGTAGTACTCCAGGGTACAGCATTTTAGACGGGTAGAGCAGGACCGCTGAGAATCATGAGACGTCGTCATGGCCGAGATGGGGGGACCTACGTCGAAACAAACCGCCAATTCCGTACCCCCCAAGCTGGGAAGCGAAGAGAAGGAAAATAGCGGCTCCGGCGTTGGGCGTGAAGTCATAATAGAGACGTTGGACTGCCAAAACCTCGGTGGCGAGGGCGGAGTTTGCGGCAGCGCTGGCCATGATGACGATAAAAGCATTTTCTTTCTTGTTAAAGGGGTGCTGCAAAATGAAACGAGTTGGCTGTCAGACAGGCGGAAGAAAGGGGGCATGTACTGACGGGGTTGAGGTACCGGAAGAAACCCGAGGTGGGGATGATGCTCTCCAGGGCTTTGCCGAGGATGAACGCGATAATGGCCAGAACATGGTGCTAACCGAGCACCGTTTGGGGCTTGAAGTAGTATATTTCGGCTGGCAGTAAGCTCAGCCTCAAGGACCCGAACAGAAGCGTGGAGCGCACCCAATACACCACCGAAGGCGCTTAATCCCAGACCGAGGACCATGGCGCGGATTGTCCAATGGGTTCAGAGTTTCGTCGTCCACGACAGTGATGACATGGGTCGCAATGTCTCTTTCGTCCCGGAGAACTGCAAACTCGGTGGAAGATTCGTTGGCGGTTTCGACATCGCCCTTCTTCTCGTCGATCTTTTCGTCGATGGAGGCAGTTGAGGGCTCTTTCTCGTTGGCCACCTCAGCCATTGGAGCAGCTGCGTGGGTGAGAATAGAAGGGTGGACTGAAGGCTGCCTTATATAATGGTCAGTTGACGGCTGGCCGCCCGAAATACCAGGAAGATAACACATTACCATGCATCCATTCACCGGGCAGAGGCATCCCGTCATTGTTGACAGATGTTGCCGCCTAACCGAAAGACGAGCATACGCACACACACCACCCCGCGTTTTTTTTGGTATCGTCGTATATATATATACCTGGAGGAACGACTGGGTGAAAACTTATTGAGATAGGCAAAAGCACCCGTTGAACGCTTCCACAGTTCAGCTGGCGTGAGAGCCAGCTGTCCTCCTCGGCGGGATGCTGATAAGTGTAGCACATGGACGCTCCCGTTGCATTAGGCCGGCCTAAATGCTCCTCTAGAAGTGGCCATTGATGGGATGATTAGGGTTGACAAGTTGTAGCAATGCGAAGAAAGAAATGAATCGGTTCTTGAGCGATATATACCGCGTCGCCAAGCTCCAGGTGCCTCGAAGATCGGCCGGGCCATAAGTATGTTGTGGACCAAGGTCAGCACGAACATGCAGGCTCAAGGGTCTTCAGAATGATCCACAAGGCGTAACCCGCACACTTTGACGACCCGACTCGAGGATTTATCAATGCCCATAGTGAGTACTAGTGCAGCAGTTCAAGCAAGTCGGAACTGGTTGGAGGCAAGTTGGAGGCAATTGACAAAACAATTGGCGTGGGAACGACTTTCCCGATTCGTTTTCCATCAGGCCATCAGCTCTCTCTTTTGTACTCGTCGATCATAATTGGAGGCCTTAACAATAAGAGAATGCAAGACCATGCCGACCTGCCAAGCACCGTCCGGGACACTTTTTCTTCTCCTCCATCCACTGCGCTACCCCTCCCCGCCCTGTCCTCCTTTTCCTCGCCAATTTCCGGCCTCTCCTCGTCGAGCTTTGCTCAGCATATCCGGAAATAACTGCTCGACTCGTCTCCCTCTCGTCTATTGTTAAAAATGCTGCCAAATGTGTGTCCGAACGAGCCAGAAACACGTATACGCCTCTTAATTCTCTCCCAGAACATTCTTGGACAAGAGGACGGCCCTGCCGCCGCTGATGTACGTGCATTGCAAATTAACAATTATTTTATTCATCCATGTGTAGTACTGGAAGAGAGCAGTCTATCGGCCTGCCCCATCCCGATTCACCGTCGAGATGCTTCCCCCAGTCAAGCTGGGTATGTGCGCCTCTCTCTTCCATCCCACCTCTAACTTTTTCCTCCAGGAGGTAACTACAACTTCTGCATGCGGGTATGCCCTGCCTCTCGAGGAGACCGTGTGTCGGTGTCATCTCGAGGTTCTCACACAGAATACGAGATCCTCCGTCGGTGGGAAGACTGCCTCATCTTCCAAGACACCCTCGAGCGTGAATATAACCGCCTTGCCTTCTCCAAACGTTCACGTCTCGTCGCCGGCAAGGGTGTCCGCAAGAACGGCGTCTACCTGAACAGCGATCGCGCCTCCTCCTGGGAATCCCTACCTCCAGGCCCCGAGCCTGATTCTGTCGCCCAGGACATCCACGACCTGATTCCCCGGCTCACGAAACGCGGCACGATGTTCCGTGCCAGCCAAGCCACGACGGACCAGCGGCAGGCTGAACTCACCGCGTTCATCACCGCTCTCCTTGCGGACGATGTCCCCACGTTGCTTCATGACTTTAGGAGGGAACGTGAAGTGACCGATTTTTTCGGGTTCTGGCGCAGGGATCACGATATCCAACAGAAGAAGTCGCCTAGCAAAAGTCCCTCGTCGGGCAAGTCCCGGAGCTCGGTCACCAGCAGCGTCTTCTCGTCGTATTTCTCGACCGCGGCAAGCGACACCGCCGTCGACTCTCCATCTCGCCGCGAGCGTGCTCTGTCGTCGGCATCGTCCGACTCTTCTTCCATACCCTCCACTGGGAGCGCACGGAGCTCTATCAGTGTGCAAATTACACTGGACGATGAGCCTGTGCCTTTCGGTCACAACCCTTTGCACGGTGGCAATCTCGAGCCTCAGCAACGCCCTGAGCAGTTGGAACGCAAACCAAGCTTCCGGGGTGGCAAGTTCTTGGCAGCCGTCGCTAGGAGGGCACGCAAGAACACAGTTGAAGATTCTCAAGGTCCTCCTCGCCCTGATTCTAGAGCATCCAACGCTACAACTGGTTTGTCTATTTCTCGCCACATTTGATACATCAATTAACTCTTTGCCAGTGAACCAGCAACATCCCTGCCGTGAATCGTGGCAGACTACCGCCTCGGGGATGACCTTCCTTCAAGATCTCCACCTGACTCTTCCCAACGAGTCGAACGAGGACGACACCCACTCTTCGCGGATGTCCATGGCCAGCATAGCGACGTTCCGGACTGAGGTCTCGGCCGAAGGCGTCATGCCGCGCTACTACCTTCCCGAGTCCAACCCCGCACGGCTGTCGACCGCGAGCTTCATGACCGATATGTCCGCCGATGCCATCATCCCGTCAGCATCCCGCCGCGCGACTCTCACGAGGGCCCCGCGGAGGGACAGCGTAGCGTCGTCAGTTATTTCCGAGGGAGATGCAATCGACGAATATTTCTTCGGTAAGCAGTGCCTTTTAATCTGATTTCGGGTTTTTCAAATTTTATATAGATGCGTTCCCGCGGCCCTGTTCCTTCATTCCCCAGGTTCCCGTACAAACTCGGCCAGAGACGCCGAGAATATCGATTCCGTCGCCGCCGTCCCCTACGGCCTCTGAATTCGACTCGCCATCACCAACAACCCCTGAATCCCCCATCAGCCCGACGTTCTTGCGGCGCAAGCAGGCGTTGAGAGCGCGGTCCCCCTCGCCTTCCGCCTCCATAGCAGCCTCCGTCCTCTCAGACTCCACCATGCAGTCTGCATTCTCCGACTCCACCGGGTCCACGATAACCCCTTCGGTGTATTCGTTCTATTCTGCACGCTCCGATTTTAGTTCGACGACAGCAGCGTCAGCTTCCACCACCTCCTCATCCGGCCCGCTAGTGATCAAAGCGGCGCACAACAACTCGATCATCCTGCTTCGCGCGGAAGAAGATCTGTCACTTACTGCTGTCCGTCAAAAGCTTCAAGACAAGTTCCTCGGGCAGGAGGGTATCACGCTCCCCGACAAGTTTGCTCTCGCGTATATGATCCCTGCGTCGCCCGTCAAAGCGACTATGCGGGCGAGAGGCAACTCGGTATCGTCTTCGTCCAAGGACACGGCGTTGATGGAGATGCTTTCGACTGAGGAGGAATGGATGAGACTGAGGGCGTCTCTGGACGGGGCGAAGCTCACTCTGCGAGTGGTTGCCCCTGTTGCGTGAAGAGCAAAGGAACCACACAGTCTTTCTTTATACCTATTTCATCATCCCACCCACTCATCTTCGACTTACGATTTTTCACTGACTGACTCCACCCTTTTCTTTCGAGGTAGCTGGATGGAAATGATTCCTTTACGTCTTTTCACGTCCACCCCCTTATTTATCCGTTCGGATATTCACTCTTATAATGTAGCTCAAGACTCCCGTACTCAAGTTACGAACGATTTTAAATGGATTCAATAGGATTCAAATGATTTGCCATGAAAGAGGCTTGAGTGGCCGTACCCCGCGTGGGACCTAGGCCTTATTATTATTATTATTATTATTACACGTTGGATGCATGAGACGAAGACGAAAACAAAACATGGTAAGTGCTAAGCCCCAACTGGAACCGGTGACGGCTGGGGAACCGGATTCGCGGACGGTGCCCCAGCTGGAAGTGGCGACCTCGTCCAATCCGGTAAAACAATCTGCTGCTCCACCTCCATCGAAACGTCCAAATTCCCATCCCCATCGTGGTTCGCAGCATCCACCGAATCCCACTGCTCGCGATTCACCTCCACTCCGCCTGTTTTGAGAGCCCCAGCCAACGACCCGCCAACCCAAGCCATCGTCGCAGGCGAAAATGCAGGCGCCTTGCCACCATTGGCATTCGCCCTTGCCTTGGTTGCAACCGGCGGATTGGGGTTGTTCAAAATCGAAAAGTAGGGCAACATCGGCCTCAGACACGCGTATCTATCGTACTGCGGCAGAGGCGGCCTGTCGGGTCGATCCGTTCTTGAAGGTTGGCGAAGTGGTGCCTGTGGCGGTGCGACTGCTCGGACGAGTTCGTGCTGCAGTCGGGGAATGAACCCAGGGAGCATGGATGTCCCGCCAGCTACTAATATTGAGGATGCCATCGTTTTGCGAAGGTCCACGGGTACCTGAAATTTTTTAGTTGATGCACTTTTGAAGCAGAAAGTATTCACCTTGACGAGGGCATCCAATATGACTTCAGCTATACTGCTCTCATCGACATCCCCACCTTCAAACAACACTTCCGCAGTCCGCTCCCGTATCCACCCAGGTATGATCAACGTTCCCCTCCCAGTCCCCGTCTGCTGCGCAACCGGAGGCACAACTCGCATCTGCAGCTCCGTCGCAGTTGAATTTCGCGTGTACAGCATCGCCAGCACCTCCAAGTGACTTTCACCGCGGTGATTATCCGCAGCAGGTATCCTCGGGTTCGATATGATCGAAAATTCGGAAGAGGCACGGTGGGACGAGCGCCCTGCAAAGGAAAAATCGGATTCCGACTGTGTAGATTCGCTCGGGGGCAAATCTGGCTCGGAGGATTCGTCCGCGCCGGGAGTGGCGTCTCGTGTGTCGACACGCGAGTCGTCGTTGAGTCCGTCTCCGACGAAACAACAA
This sequence comes from Roridomyces roridus, assembly GCA_029378245.1. Taxonomy (NCBI): domain Eukaryota; kingdom Fungi; phylum Basidiomycota; class Agaricomycetes; order Agaricales; family Mycenaceae; genus Roridomyces; species Roridomyces roridus. Next base: position 30,442 of record JARKIF010000168.1, read on the forward strand.
CGCGCCTTTATCTCTTCTACCACAGCGTCTGTTAGGACCTCTTGCGGTACACGTGTTGATCGATTGGCGGCGGGTATACTGCTAGCACTGAGAGAGGTCGGCGGGGGTAAGTAGGTTCCAAAGAGGAGGAGCAGGGCGCGGAGATGGGATGTTAATCGCGCTCCGGCAAGTGGGGTCGTCCGGAGTTGGGGAAATAGTGGTCGAGCAGCGAATATCTGCAATAAAAAATGAGTGTTGTTGGAAGAAAGAGCAGCTGGCATGCGTACGGGGAGTGCCACTGATTCGAGGTGCCCGCAATCTACTACCAGCCCAGTTATTCGCCCGACAGCAAGTAACGACAATAGATGACTCGGCGCAAACGAGACAGAAGGAACCTGCAGATTGTCGAAGAGAATACGCGCCATTATGTCTTTGATATACAGCGGCAGCAGCGCATGCTCAACGAGAATGACCTTGCGCGCCTTCGGGTCGGTCAGCAGCGAGCTTTACTGAAAGTAAGTCGTAGACCGAGAAAAGCGAGAGTGAAAACTCACTCACTCGTGAAACACGGAGCGCAGACACCGCTCGAGCCTGAACTCCAATATCCGTTCCTCCTCTGCCTTTTCCAACGCATCTGCAGGTCGGCTGAGGTTCCAAAGGGGTGCCTCGTCTGCCCCGCCTGCATAAAACACGTCCCGAGGCCGTCCTTCGCCACTGAATCCCACTTTCCAAATCCGAGAGCCCGCGTCGATAATTACTCGGTCTTCGACACCGTACAAAGAGTGCCTCCGCGTCGTTGCATAGTGCGGAGAGGATTGGACTGCACTCGAGGTCGCTACACGCGCGATTGTCGGTGTTTTCGGGTCGAGCGAAGACTTGCCTTGAGGAGTGGAAGGCACGGACATGGGGATAAACACAGATAAATAATCCTCCGCGTCAAGTAATGTAGTCTATCATCTAGTTCATCCGCGCCCATAGTACCATCAAGGCCAGCACCCACTGCTCAAACTGCTCTTTCGACATGAAGAGCAGCGCCTGCGACAGAACGGCCTTGGTTATCTGGGCAGCCATACCCTGTCGTGGAGTGAGAAGCAGGTTTACCAGAGAACGAATAGACAAACCCTGTACCATCCTGCAGGACCCTCCTTCTTCATCACTTCGGCCAGAATGTCGAGCGCCCCGGGGTGCTTCAGCCCAGAGTGGTCGTGATGCGGTTTGTGAGCAGCAGGGGGCGGTAAATGGCCTGCTTCTGCAGCATCGTCATCCGCGGTACGGGTTTGGATACGAACCTTGGCCATGATATACGGGTAGGTCACCACTGTGGCCAATGTTTTGCTGGTGGCGCCAACCAGGAAAGACAACCCTGCGGAAAGCTTATCGCCCGACCCCGCCTTGAGCTGGGCAGCGACAAAAAGACTCTTGACGCGCTCAAACACGCCGTAGGTAATGGCCGGGTTAACGGTCAGCACCAAACCGGGCTTGATCCCCAGCCAGAGCCCGCCCACACCCTCTTCCTCGACAATTTCGCGCGCAACGCCGAGGAACGAATCATCGCCATTGCTGCTCCCTTTTCCCTTCCCGACCTGCTGCCGAGTTGCAATGACTGAAACTGGGATGGTGAATATTTGAGCAAGAGCTCCAGCGACAGCCCCGAGTAACAATTCGGCAGCGGTGGACAGGGCGGGGACCGGTGAGCCAGGGGGCAGTTTATTCGTTAACCGCGAGATGTACGAGCCCCGTACGAAGGAATAGAAGAAGAAGTAGGCGTATTCTGGCCCGTCCGTTAGTAAACGCAGCGCGCAAGACCAAGTCGCGCACGCATGGAGAATGTGTTGAGCATCGTCGCCCAGAAACCGCGGTACCACCCCATAATCCCTTCTTTTTCAAGAATGCGCATGAGGATGGGGAACATGGACATCTCTGCCTTGCTCTTGCCCTTGGAAGCCTGTATCCGTGTCTTTGCACTAGTAACAGCCCGGTAAGAGAGGGAAACACTGCAGACGGATTCCATACACATCTAGAGGGTAGACAACGCTTGAAAGATTGGTTAGACCCTCGAGTGTTCAGGCCGGAGACGATGGCGGCTCACGCAGTGCTAAAGCAGCCTCCGAGTGCACCTGCAAAGGCGGCGCCAAAGGGCGTGAGCTTGACTGGAATCGCCTTGGACTGGACCGACATGAAAGGGTAGCCTAGACCGGCGGCGGGGTGGGACTAAAGGAGGAGGAGTTGAGCGGGCGCAGGACTATCTAACTATACTTTTCACGTGCGATCGCTGCCAGTTCTCGTCCACCATCTTGTCCGAATCGGCAGATGAATCACAACTTTCCACAGAACCTGCACATTCATCCAACCGCGCCTGCAGGCGATCAGTCAGGCAACTTTAGCGTGGAGAGCCAGGAGGAAGCTATTCGTCGGTTTGGAATCGCGGGCAAAGTCTGGTATACAACACTCTCGTCGGCGTCGTCTCTCTTCCTCTCATCCACTGGTGCTCAGGGAGGCTGCATACATCCTCAAAGACTACATAGACCCACCTCAAGACCATATCTTTGACCCCCCACTGTTTCGTGTGTCCGATGGCCGAAGAATAGTCGAACTCGGGTCTGGCTCCGGCATCGTCGCCGCTACCCTAGCCAATGCGCTCAATAGCACCGATATCATGTTCGTTACCGATCTGCCCGAAGTACTGTGTTCCCGAGTCCACGACCTCTCCAATAACAAAAGCGCAGGTCTGCCCACTTCTCCAACAAAACCTCTGTCTCAGCGAGACTATCCGCGTGCGACCACTTTCCTGGGGCGACAAGGCCCACGCAGATTGCATCGCCTCGGAACTCTCACCCTCTCCCTTGACGCACATCATCTGCAGCGATCTGGTCTACTTTCCCGACCTCCTTGCGCCCCTACTCAGATCTCTCATCCATCTCACCTCCCATCCCTTCGTCGCAGCACCCAGCGACGTCCAACTCGTCATTTCATACAAAATCCGCAGTCTTGCCAAAGAAACACCATTCTGGTCCATGTTTGGGGTTTGGTTTGACTTTGCGCCTGTGTTGGTACAAAAGACGAGTGGTGGCCCGTGGCAGCGGCTCGGCGTCGGACTGGAAGATCCGACATTCGTGTTTGTCGCTCGGCGGAGAGAAGAATCGTACGAGTGGGATCTCCCACCAAACGACGACGATGTGATGCACGGCGTCGTATCGAGTGGTTCCCTCGTACCCATGAGTGATGATACATTCGAAACACTGCTACTCATGTCCTTGGAATAAAATTATGAAAATCCATGATGATGATCTTTTGGGGATTCTCAGCCACAAGTCAAAGCAAGCAAGTCCCAACTCACAAAATCTCTGATTCCCATTTTCCAAATACCCAACCGCCGAGTTGTAATCATTTTCAGCGGGCTTTGCGTAGCCAGGAGGAGCATGAGATTTCGGAACGATACCAGGAACTTGCCTGATGATACTCGTCAGTGCTTCCAACGATCCCTGTCAGAAAAACGAACTTGGTGGTAATCTTCACTGGCTCTGAGATCAACGATTTCTTGGAGTTGGTATCGATGTAACCGGCGACGTCGAATGGCAGCAATTCGAGGGTATACTGCAAAGCGTTGGACGAAATCTAACAGAGAAATGAGAGCACTCACCCGCACTGAAAACCGGGGGAACAAGAAACTCGGCCTCAAAGACTTCTTGACCTCCACCTCTCCCCTCAAAACCCTTGTACCCGACTGCGGCGCGCCCTCCAAAGAGGGCCAAAAATACGCTTGTCCAACACCCATAGTGAAAAACGTGTTGCTGCGCCTCTCGGCGCGTTCTTCCATCGCGTCAGTGCCGAGTGCGATTGAGCGCACTAAGTGCATCTTGATTGCCTGTGGATTCGCTAGCGTGTCGAGTGCTTGTGGGTCCTCGCTCTTGAGTGTTAGCAATAGCGGGATGGGTGCGCCGAGTGAGTAGGTGAGCTAGGCTAATTAGTAGGAGACGAGGAATCTTGAGTCTCGCGTACATACCGGTGTCGCGATGGCAAGCTAAAGTCAAGTAAGTTTAGTAGTCGACCCTTGGGATGAGTGCATACCGTGCATTCGACAACGACGTCTCTGACATCAAACAGCTTTCCCTTCATCTGCACCGGCGGCAGCACTTTCCGGCCCTCAGGATCACCGTCGGGTCCAACAAGATCGCTTCCCTCCTGGTACGCAACTTGGCGCAGTGCAGAAGGTCGGTCGGATTGTGTGATTGGCAGATAGGCAAAGCTGGTGACCAGACTGAAAGAGCATTAATCAAGCTGGTAACTTGAAGGAAGAGTGGGGCAGACGTTTGGTTGGCTTTGAACGTCCCCCGTTGAACAGTGGCTATAATTTTATAGTCAATGTACGCGGGACTGGCGCGTTCCGAAAACTACTTGAGCAGTTAGCCCGTGAAGAAATGGCCGCGTAGTATCTCTCACCGAAGGCGGAAGTTGGAGCTCCATCCCCTTGGCATCGGGCGGCGACACCTTTGTCGGCAGCGTAAAGCTGAACGGCCACGACCCTTTGGCAAGCTTCCCGCCCTTCTCCTTCTCATTCGGCCACAAACCCTGCTTCAACTCGAGAAACACTTTCTCCTCTTGCCCAACAGCAGTCGCACCGCCCTGAATCTGAACAAGAGAAGTTGTCGGAGAGCGGAAAGCAGAGAATCAAATAGACAAACAGCGATAGAAATGCCCTTCAAACCCTCAGCTTTGACGAGATCAATCTCCACTCTCCCAGAAACCGTGTCGCCTTCAAGAAAGTACGGAGAAGAAGCGGGGTTTGGCGAGCGACTCGAGACGTAGATGAAAAGCCACGCGCGTCCGTTGGTTTCCAACGACAACTTGTGCTCTGAGCGCGTGGTGCTGGGAGGTGGGGCGGCGGCGTCGCGCGAGGTGTAGGCGGGCAGTTCCTCGTCGCCAGCCATGGTGCCTGAGAGCCAAGCAGTTTGAAGATCATGCAGTCCAGATTAGCGTGGGGCATGTGGTCCGTAATCAGACAAGATTAAAGCGTGTGATATGCAGGAGATACAAGACTGTGATGTGGATATACGCTATGCTACAAGGAGAGAGAGTAAGAAACGAGAGAGAGACCGTGGCGCCATGTCCAGACATGGTCGTAATGAAATATTAGATAGTACGATGTGGGTAGCGAGCGGATTTCTCTCCTAAAAGCGTCCGAAAATCGGCATGTTCGCCTGAGCGAAATAATCGTTATGTGTTCGTGGAACTGGAAGGGGTGCGTATTCGGGTGGCGCGTAAGCATGAGGACGTGGACCTAGATAGAGCGCGTGAGTCACCAGGGAGAGGAAAGGGAGGGGCAGACTGACTGTCGCGAGCATAAGTCGTTGCGATCGTAACAGGTTCGAGCAGGATGGATTGGTGAGAGGATGAAGGGACAAAGCCGACAGTTTCAAACGAGGAGACGACAACAGTGTACTGAACACAAATGGTTAGTTTCTGGCTCGTATTAAAGGATACTTGGAACGTACCGAGACAGTAAAAATACCGAAAGCAGAGGTCGAAGCAAGATCTTTGGAGAGTTTGATCTCTCCCTCCAAATTGCGAGAATAGGTGTCGCTACCGCTAGGCGCTGGCCAGAATACAGCGCGGGACACATCCTCGAAGGACTCTGCCCAGTCGGGCGCACGTTTGCTGGAGGTGGACAGATTCTGGTATCGGACGCAGCGTCGCAAGGTGACCATGGGAGCGGAGGGCGAAGAAAACAAGTCGAGCGCATGTTCATCCGTGCTATCCAGAGTCATCCGGCAAGGAATGACGGTGCCCCGGGTATATGATAGCGGATTCGCAAGGTGAAGCTGGAACGATGGATGGTTAGATCCATCCACAAATGAAGCACGGTAAACCTACTGTGCAGTGGACCGACGCTTCACGCCTCTGGAACATCGTTCCCCGTATAACGGCAGTCGTCGTGGATTTCCACCCGGTGGGATCGACTTCAGGACCAGGAATCAAGGAGTTTTGGCGGTACGCCAGCTGGCGCAGCGCCGAGGGTGGATCGGGGCGTATATTAGGGACATAAGCAAAGCGTGTTTTGACGCTAACAAGGCGTCAGCAAGGTCGCGGAAACGGTAAACAATATACTCACTGGCTGTCTGGGCGGAGTTTACCGCGAGAAACAAGTACAGAGATTTCGTATGCTACACTGGCGCGGGTATGGCGTTCCAGGAACGTTTCAGGGAGTCGATAGAGGACACCATCTTTGCCGCTGACGGCCTTCTGCAGGGGAATGGAGAAAGGCCAGACGGAGGCACCGAGCAGCTTGGTAGCGGCACCGGATGCACGGCTGTCGGTCTTGGACCATAGCGGAAGGGACTGGGAGAGGAAGATGTACGTGTCGTTGACACCGGCGCCGGTGACGATGCGTCCAGTAATCTGAGATGATTTAATCAGCCATGCCTGGTGGGAGAGAAGAGACCGCTCACGTTGACGGTGACAGAGTGAATCGAGTCACCCTTCTCGGCGTGCAGTTGGAAGGAGCCGTTGATGTGTTCCTTCTCGTTGTACATCGGTGTCGATTTGCTGGACTTGGCGCTGCTCCGGAGTGTGAGGGAGGCCCAGGGACGGCCCTTGCTGTCCTCGAGCGGGAAAATGTGCTCTACGGGTTCCCGACGGACGACGGGTTGGGCAAGAGTGTTGCGCCGGGTATAAGCAGGCAGGTCGGCCGCAGACTGAGGTACCGGACCAAGTCTGCTAAACCGCCTGTAGCGGGGAGGGGACGCGTCCATGGGAGGGGGTGATGGTCCAAGCACATTGTCTGCTCAGTCTTATACTTACCGCGCGTCAGAAGAACACAAAAAGGAATACAAGGATGCGTCCCAATTTGGATTTTGCCGAGCGCCATGCCGCGGGTCCGGCATTTCCATATATGGGTTTTCCCCCTAGTAGAGACAAAAAGACTTGACGTACCAGGGACTGCCCAAGAACAATTGAACAAAAACCTCGAGAAGAGTTGGCGGCCGGCACCTTCACGTGTATTACGGGTTTCGACAATGAGCTCCGGGGCGCCCGCACGGGTAGGAATCCGACAGTCTAACAATTGGCTGAGAGAAGGTGGTAAACACGGGGGCATGAGGCGGGCAGGGAACTCACGAAAAGAGACAGGTGAAGATATCAGTTCCTTCAAGCTCAAAGAAGCAGGACTCGCGTCAAAGTATTGGAAGACTCAATGGAGTGGTCGATTTGAAACGCTGAAAGACTTCCGCGGAGGCCAGACGCGAGCTAATTGTAGCGCTTCTCCATGCTAGCTAGTAGCAGATTTTGAAGAGAAGTCACCGCTCTTATTGTTTTCGAGCCAATCACTCTCGAAAAAGACCAGCAGCTCTGAAGCAAGCCAAACACGAATTTTTGGATCCAGGATGACCCATGAGGACGCTCCTGCAGCCTCGGGTTCAAATGCAGTTCAAGGCCTGGAGAAAGTGGAGGAAGCGGTAACTTAAGGAAAGGGAGCACGCGCAACACGTGCTTCACCTTGAACTGGACCCGTCCGACCGAAGCACGTCCTCCCCCGCCTTTCATGGTCCTCGAGTCCAGACGCGAAGCTGCCTTGGCACGGGCAAGGGGCACATCATCCTTCCATCTTGAATGAAGGCCAAGATCAACATCTTCGATTCTGCTGTCGTCTGACCATCCCGCCTCATCCCGCGCACTTTCTTCTATGGCATCGCGCTTCCTCTAACCGCTGCCTTCTTGGCGTCGAACTCTTGTAGGACGACCTGAACAAGACATCACGCGCGTTCTAGTCTCCTGCAGGCGAACAGAGGGACATTCCATTCTTGCAGTCGCTTTTCCATTTTGCCTCATTGAAACCCAAGCCTAGTCGCGCTCCAGTGCAAGATGGGCAAGATCCGTACAAACGACCATGTACTGGCTCTAACGTTACGTCAAAACAGCGGCCTTGAGTGTGTCGGTCTCCAATCCTGGCCGACGCTTGGGACCTGAAGCTCGTACAAACTGGAAGTTCTACTTCCTCTCGTGTCCCGCCAAGGAGCGATTCCTCGAACACAGCGTTTCTTGGCCTTGGTTTAAAGGAAGGCAAGCTGTGGGCGCGACTGAGTCTCATTCGTTGCACCATGTCTCCCGTTCTCAGCACTACCTCTAATACCACCACTGAACGCTGGATTATCCCTGCTGTTGCCAGCACCAAGCCTGCCTCTACCTCCCGTTACCACAATCCGGGCCTCGACCCGCGAAACTACCTCGATGGTCCTCTCTCAAACAATCCAGCTACACGTCTTCGCCAGATGCTTGCGCGTCCCGGAATCATTGTCAGTATTGTGTATATTAAATGCACACGAGCACTAATTGGTCTTCAGGTTGCTCCGGGAATATGTGACGGTATCAGCGCTCGCTGCGCCATCGAGGCGGGCTTTGACTGTCTGTACCAAAGGTCTGTTTTCATTTCGTCCATCCTTTCACTCGATGTTGACGACCGGACAGTGGTGCGGCTACTACTGCATCGGCAAGTCTCTCTCTCTTGATGACAACCCTCGTTTTGACCATCCCTACCGCAGAGGCTTGGACAGCCAGACCTGGCGATTGCGACACTCAACGATTTTGTTGGCGTGCGTATTCACATTTTTTCCTTTCTCCCTCAATTAACTTTTCTTCCAGGCGGCTGAGATGGTCTGTGGTCTTGAACCAACGATGCCGGTCATTGCAGACGCGGACACAGGGTATGGACTTGTCAAGTTTGCGTCCTTCATCTATTCAACTTCATCAGCTTCGGCGGTCCCACCATGATTGCTCGCACTGTCACGAAATACGCCCGAGCAGGCGTCGCCGGCCTTCACATTGAAGACCAAGTCCAAACTAAACGTTGCGGTCACCTTCTCGGCAAGCAGGTCGTGTCGCGCGAAGAGTTTGTCACACGTATACGGGCGGCGGTGCTTGCCCGGGACTCGATGCCCGGCGGGTCTGACTTTGTTATCATCGGGCGCACGGACTCGGCGCAGGTCCTGGGGATGGATGAAGCGATCCTGAGGTTGAAGCTTGCTGCGGATGCGGGTGCGGATGTTTGCTTCATTGAGGGGGTGAAGACGAAGCAGCTGTTGGAGCAGACGGTCGCTGCGTTGGCGCCCAAGCCGGTGAGCCCCTTTCTTCTTCGTTGCTTCCATCTTTACTGAGAGTTACCTTGAGGTGTTGGTCAACGTGATATCCGGAGGATTGACGCCATCCTTCACTTCGAAAGACGCCGAAGCTATGGGCGCCAAGATAATCAGTGAGTGCTCGATTTGTAGCTATGCCTATGTCTTCTCAAATCCCGCAGTATTTTCGCTAGCTTCCTGCGTTCCTATGGTACACGCTGTCCGCGCAGCAATGAAGGCGCTCAAAGAGACCGGCACGGACTTTATTGCGGCTCAGGGTATGGGACCGAGGGATTTCTTTGAGGTCATGGGTGGGTCTCTCTGGTATGCGCTGGATTTGAATGCAGTTCTGACTTTTGGATAGGACTGCGCGACGCGATCAGTCTCGATTCCAAGGCGGGAGGGAGTGCGTTTGTTTCGATTTAGGTGTAATATTTGCGGTATCTTTTGGGCTGTATTGTACTTGGTGGTTCTTGAATAATATCTGGCTCCTGCATCATTCAAGCGCGGTTAGCGACGAGCGTTGCCCAAAGGAGATAATCTACCTGGCTCAAAACAGTTGCACACACAAACACTCTTTTTCTTCAACCTCCATGATCTCTCTCAAGCGCTTCCACCACCACCGACGATGACACCAACTGTGAGTCTCTCGACAATCTACTTCAGGATGAATAAAATAGAAGTCAAGCCCTGAATCAACGATATTGACGAGATCTATTCTACTGACCCACCTCTTCTTGTCCTTCTCCCCGTCTTTTACCGTATGGACGTGGCTGACTGTTCTCTCAGATACCGTTGGTCTCGTTGGAGTTTCAGTTGGCCGGGCTTTTGAGAGAGGAAAGGGTGCTTGTGTTGGTGGTGCGTTTTTTTTTCGAGTATGGCTTGTCTTTTGTACTTCCCCAAATACACGTCGGACCTTTTTTCATCGACGTCGACACCAGTCGCGGCACCACCTTCCTTTCCATCTGCCATTGCAAACTGCTCGCCCTTGAAGTGTCGACGTGCCTGATGGAGCCATACATACCCTCCATGTAAATTTGGCCGTCTTCCAGCGCATAAAGCCAGGTGGCATGAGCGTAACAGCTCGCATTCGCTATGGATCCTGGCTCATTGACTGTTCCCCTTTATGCCGCTTTGCTCTCTGTTCTCATTATAGCGTTGCGTTCTGCCAAGTTGGTCCGAGCAAAAGCAGCTTCAGAACCGTCGTGGAAGAACCTGTCAAAGCATGGTGGTGCTACTGCTCTGCTTTGCAGCAGCCTCCGACTCCTGGCGTGTTCGACTCTTTTGGGACTATCAATGGCGTCGTCGTTCAGTAACGACGCGTATTGGAAACTTCAACTAGCACTCGGTGTTTTCTACGTGCGTGGCTCGGCGACTCGGACATTCTTAATCTAACAGGCACCAGTTATACGCATCTCTGCTCGCTGCAGCCGCCATCTTCAGTTCGGTGGCCAAGGCGCACCTGGACTTGATACTGTCCGTGGCCTTTATCGTTTACTTTTACCGCGATATCCTGCCGCTCGGAACATACACGTGGCCCATTCAAGACGCAGCCGAGGGTCGTATTCTGCTCCCAAAAATCATCGTCCTCACTGTCGCCGCGGTGATGATACCGCTGGTCACGCCACGGACGTATATCCCTGTCAACCCTTTGGTGTGTGATTCCTCTTTTGCCTTTGCAGCATACTAAGTCGGGAACTCAGCAACCAATGCCCATCCCGAACCCTGAGCAGACCGCATCACCTCTCTCGCTACTATCTCTCAGCTTCCTTGATCCTCTCGTATTGCTCGCCTACAAACTACCTCATTTGCCATTTGACCTTCTTCCTCCACTCGCCGACACGGATTATTCGCAGAATCTCAAGGCACGAGGGTTTCCGGTATGTCGGTATCTGCTTTGCACGCGCCCAATCTGACGAGAACAGAACTTGGACCCATTCTCAGGCGCGGGGAAGCGGCACATAGTTCTCGGCATACTGAAAACATTCCGGTACTTTTCGATGCTACCTTCTGGCACCGTCAACTCATAGAAGATAGAACTGACTTTGTTATTCTCATCTTCACCGCGTTGATCTACCTGGCCTGCACGTTTGCTGCGCCGATTGGCATCAACCGTGTACTTGCGTGAGTATTTGTTTTGTCAGAGTCTATCTGAGCTTATGCCTCATTACATAGATATCTCGAAGATGGGCCAAGTACCTCCGAATTCCGGCCCTTTGTCTGGATCATTTGGCTCGCCCTGGGTCCTTTGGCGTCTTCGATCGCCATGCAAGCTTATTTTCGCATGACCCGACATATTAGGGTGCAGGTGGAGAGCCTCCTCACGGAACTCATCTTTGAGCATGCACTGCGCGTGCGCGTCAAAGCGCAAAATTCGGATGCGGACAACGGACCATCCGAAGCGAGTGTCGGCGCGGATGCCAGTCGAGAAACTTTGAATCCCACCTCGAATTCCAAAAAAGCCGTTAACAGTTCTATCGACCTTGGCCGCATCAACAACCTTATTAGCACGGATCTGCGCAATTCAACGGAATTGGTGCAGTTCCCCCTGCTTTTATTCCACATGCCGGCTAGTATTGTTATATCCCTCGTCTTCTTGTATCAAATATTGGGCTGGAGGCACGTTACCGGCTTGCTCTCTTGCGATGATAAATACTCATTCTTGCAGTTCCTTTGTGGGAATGGCTGCGATGGCGGTCCTCCTACCCTTCTTTATCATGGTGTCGGGCTTCTTGCAGGCCATCCAGAAAGGCCGTATCAAAGCTGCCGACGCGCGTATTGGGACAATTACTGAAAGCGAGTTGCCTCCGTACTTTTTTTTGTGCCTCTACTTATAGTGTTCATTCAGTGATGAATGTCCTCCGTATGATCAAGCTGTTCGGATGGGAGGACAAAATGCTTGAACGCGTCAACGTAAAGCGGGAGGCGGAGCTTGGATGGATTTGGCAACGCGAATTTTTCGAAGTGGTTGCCAATAATATCAAGTAAGCCTTCTGGGTTTTGTTCGCTGCATGTCGATTGACGGTCAACAGTGGTCTCATTCCCAGTGAATCCACTTTCCACAACGGTTGCACCACTCTGAATCCTTGCTCAAGTTGTGACCATGGTCTTGACTTATTCCACCTTTGTCAGTGTCATCCTAGCGGACATTCTAAGAAACTAAACCCTTCCTTCAGATCGTTGTGATGAAACAAGAATTACGGCCCTCCATCGTCTTTAGCTCGCTACCTGTGCTGGAAATAATCCGCACCCAATTGTTCAATGCGAACTACCAACTAATCGAGTTCATTGATGCCAAGGTCTCGATCGATCGGATCAACGACTTTTTGCACAACGTGAGCTGGTTTTCGTTCGCCGTGGGGATCTTACCTGGGTGTGCTTTAGACAGAGGTTTTGGACAGTTTTATAGAGACGGGGGCGATTACCGAAGCAACGCCCGAGTTGATTGGGTTCCGCGACGCTTCTTTCACTTGGTCCAACGAAAGCGATAGGTCCGCCACGCCGTCAAGGCGAAACTTTGTTCTTCATGTCGAAGGCGAGCTGCTGTTCAAACCCAAGTGCATCAATCTTGTTGTACGTTGCCATTTACATTTCCTGTCCTGTCTTTGACTTTGACTGCTAGTTGGGTCCGACCGGCGCTGGTGAGCAACTGCCAATGCATGTTAACGGCGATTGACTCGTTCAGGGAAAACTTCGTGAGTCGACACTTTAGCAGGAATATCAAATGATTGATCCTTTTGTCAGGCTGCTCATGGCCTTGCTCGGTGAGTTCGAGTGGAGGTCAGCGCCCGGCAATGCTTGATACGTCTTGCAGGCGAAATGCATTTCGTCCCCTTGACGCCAAGCTCATGGTTTCACCTCCCCCGTGCCGGCGGGGTGGCCTATGCCGCGCAGGAATCATGGGTGTTGAACGAGACGATCCGCGACAATATATTGTTCGGCGCCGAGTACGATGATGAACGGTTGGTCGCATCGGTGCTCGTCTGTAATGGCGCTAACAACGGACAGGTACAAGAAGGTTATCCACCAGTGCGCCCTTGAGCGTGATTTAGAGCTGTTTGATGCCGGTGGTCTGTCATTCTTCCCAATCTGCCCCAAATGGAGGCTTATTGTGAACCTAGACGCCTCGGAAGTCGGTGAGAGGGGGTTCGTGTCTCTACTTGTTTCAGTCTGTTTGGCTGATCGCTGATTTTCTTTTAGCCTGACACTGAGCATGGGGCAAAAGGCCAGAATTACGCTCGCTCGTGCCATTTATTCCACCGCGGAGCTTCTCCTTCTCGACGATGTCCTTGCCGCCTTAGGTTTGTCGAATTGATTGATCCCATCAGGCATATACTGATCCGTTTTCAAGAGTATGTCTCGGCGTGATCATCGGACTCCATATTAATCTCACATCAGTGTTCATACCTCGAAATGGATCGTTGAAAAGTGCTTTAGAGGTGATTTAGTTCGGGGTAGAACGATAATCCTAGTTGTCAGTGATGTTTTTTTTTTGGCTTGACACCACTTCTGATCTGTCCTTAGACCCATAACGTAGCACTGGCGGCGACTGTCGCGGATTTCACGGTCTCCATTGGCGTGAATGGCCGGATTCTGAGTCAAGGATCAGTGTCAGAGGCCCTGCAGAAGGATATCACTCTCGCGGAAGAAGCAAATGCAGAGGTGGAACAAGTCGCCGGCCCAGAGTCTATCAAAAAAGAGACTGTAGACGGGAAATTAATTCTTGCCGAAGAAGTCAAAATAGGCAACCTCCGGTGGTCAGCGGGTAACTCTTTTCCCAAGTTATAGTCGTACATTGATTTTTTTCCAGTCCGTCTTTACCTCCGTGGGCTGCGTGGATGGCTGTATCCCGGCCTTCTTCTTTTCCCCACACTATTCCAATTGGCACAGGTCCTCGAAACGTGGTATCTTGGGTATTTTGCCTCGTTGTACGAAACTGGTCCCAGCAACTCCGTTTCGGTTGCCTAGTGCGTAATCACCAGTGTTCAACTCGGGTGCTGATTTTTCCCAGTCACATGGGAATATATGGATTGATTCTTTCATTCGACATTATCACCCACTGGATCTCAGATATGCTTTTTGCCTGGGCCTTGATGTGCGCTTCCCGGAGCATCCATCTCGAGTTGATCAAGTCCATCCTGGGCACGACTTTCCGTTGGCTCGATACAACTCCCTCGTCCAGAGTCATTGCTAGGTTTACGGGGGACTTCGCGTCCGGTGAGTGGTTATGCAGGAATTCAGACGGCTCACTCAGCTCTCCACAGTCGACGCATTCATTCCCTTCCTTTTCGGCGGGTTGATCTACAACAGCATCGCCATTATCCTGTCTTTGGGAGCCGTGGTGCTCTTGACCCCTGTCCTTTTGATCCCTGGGTTATGCGCTGCCATCGTCGGCGGCGCCATCGGGCAACTCTTCGCCAAAGCTCAACTTTCAGTCAAGCGCGAAAGCAGTACTGCCAGAGCTCCTGTCCTAGGACATTTTAGCGCAGCCATTTCCGGCCTACCATCCATCAGAGCTTATGGATCACAGGCCGCGTTTGTTCAAGAATCTCTCCGTCGGATTAATAAATATACTAGAACCGCCAGAACACTTGGAGACTTGGAGCGTTGGGTTGGCGTGAGGCTTGCAGTCGTTGGCAATCTTCTCGCTGCCGTCATAGCGATTTACCTTGTGTATTTTCGAAAGGCAAGTCTTTTGCTTGCCGATGTGGTATACCTTTAATTTAGTGTCTAGGACCGCGCGAATAGTGTGGGCTTTAGTCTTGCGATGTCGGGTAATCAAGTCGATCCATACATTTCCTTTCGCTCACCCGTCATTTTAGCTGCGTTCAGCGTGCGGATTCTACAGTGGGCAAGTATATGGCTTGTTGCATTTACTGCCCAAACTGACTCTCGGCCAGGTGCGCATGTTCAACGATGCTCAAATCCAAGGCAACTGCTTGGAACGTATTCAGCAATATATCGACATTGAACAAGAACCCAAACCTACCGAAGCGGGAAAACCGCCTGCACATTGGCCTAGCAGCGGCGAACTGATCGTCGAGAAAATGTCCGCACGATATTCACCCGATGGGCCGAAAGTATTGCACGACATTTCGTTCCGCGTCAATTCTGGTGAACGTGTTGGGATTGGTGAGCCAAGTCGGCGCCTGGCCGGTACCTTTGTATGTCTGATCTGAGTACTCAGTGGGCCGAACTGGATCTGGGAAATCCAGTCTCACTCTCGCGCTGCTACGGTCCATATACACGGAAGGGATCGTTTACTATGACGGTATTCCGACGTCTTCCGTGAATCTGGACGCTTTGCGCTCCAATATCACCATCATCCCTCAGATAGTGAGCTCATTCCCTTTTGTATTCTGTATCTAAAACCGCCGTTTAGCCCGAATTGCTCTCGGGATCTCTTCGACACAACTTGGACCCTTTTGATCAATACGATGACCTAACGCTCAACAACGCCCTGCGTGCAGCTTGGCTCTTCTCCCTTCAAGATGAGATGGAGGAAGGCCGCCTCGTGCTGGATACTATCATTTCGAGTGGCGGCTCGAACCTCTCTGTCGGCCAGAGGCAGATTCTGGCGTTGGCCCGTGCAATCGTTCGTGACAGCAAAATCCTGATTTTAGGCGAGTTCATAGCCACCCCCTCTGAACGAGCCCTGATCAGATTGCAGACGAGGCCACTTCGGCGATAGACTACCAAACGGACAACGTCATCCAAGCGTCGTTGCGTAACGAGCTCAAGCCGGATGTCACCGTCCTGACTGTCGCACACCGGTTGCAAACCATCTTGGATTCTGATAAAATTGTGTGGGGCAACTATACTTGCGAACCCTGGTGCTGATTCCCTTTTAGATGGTCCTCGATGAAGGTCGTATCGTGAGTGGTGTTTTCCTCATCTTACACTGATTTTTTATTTCTCTACAGGTCGAGTTTGATTCGCCCAATGTGCTGCTTCAAAATCCGAAGGGCAAGTTGCGCGCGTTGGTCGACGAGTCCAAGGATAGGGATCGTCTGTATGCAATGGCGCAGCAAGGAGGGCGTTAATTATAAAGGATACGGGGGAGGCATGCCCACGGCCTCTTATTCGACTTGTAGTGGACACAGTTACGCTACTTTTAACGCACCACACGCGATTTCCCAGTTTTTTTAACCTGTCCCACTGAGAATGTGTTGGTGGATGAAACCGATTATTTGGAGTCGCAGGAAAGTTTCCTGCGCATATAAATAACGCTGATTGAATAATATCTAAGCGGTTGAGACACTACAGTGCATTGGGATAGTCAGAAGCAATCTCTACAGGCTCCATGATCAAAGGTTCGCCGTCGAGCGACTCGTAATCTGGTGCATCGAACGGAAAAAGAACGACCGAATACTGTGTCAAAATGTCAAATCACATCCATCCAAAGTGATCAACTCTACCTCGATGCGAAAGTGGGCCATGGCCGCAGAGGGTATGAGATCCGACCTAAGGTGTATTTCACCCTTGAGCGTCCTCCGATGAGCGTACATTGCAATCGCATCAGAGTCCAACACTTTCTCCGCTGCCGGCCGCCACGAAGCCAACTCGGAATGATCCAGTTCTTCCTTCCACACGAGTTTCGCCAGCTCAGTATAGTGCGCGGGATTTTTCTCTCCGGAATGAAAGCGAACGTTCCTGCGCAGGCGCAAGGCTATCGAATCGGGGAAGGATAATAGGTCGAGTGTATGTGGATCGCTGCTCTCGATGACAATTGCGCACGGAATAGTGGTCCCCCGGGTGTAGCATAGGGGATTAGCGAGAGAAAGCTTTGAAAATTTGAGTGAACAAAACTGAGCGGCTTCGTGAGGATACGCACATTGCATCTGGCCTCGACCAAACGGGACGTGCTTGTCAATCTCCCTTGCGTTTTAACGAAATGGGAGGTCCTCCATCCTTCGGGGTCGGAATCTGGGCCTGGAAGCGGGAAGTGTTGCTGATATGCTAGCTGTCTCAGGCCCGAAGGAGGCCCAGGACGAGAGACTGGCATGTAATTTATCACTGTGCTCAATCTAGTGGTGCAGTTAGGTCTAGTGGGAACGAAAAAAAAAGACCACAGACCTATAGTCCGGTCGCATCTTTCTCGTGAGGTGCACAGTGACATCATATTCGACCTGGGCGCGAGTATGTCGCTCGTAAAAGCTTGGCGGAAGACGAAATTCTTCCTTTTGCCCACCGAATGAAGGCAACGATACGGATGGTGGAAGGGTCATCGAGAACGGCAGCACGTGTCGACCTTTGAGCTTTGTGGTTGGACTACGCGTCCAAAGGGTAGACGGAATTTCGAGGAAGGTGACCATCTCACTGGGCGCTGCTCCCGTTATAATTCGGCCTCGGATCTATATAGACTGGGTAAGTGCAAACTGTATTTTCTGCCAGCGTGAATGTACCGAGAGAGATATGGCACGGATTGACCCCGCATCTCCCCGTGAATCCAAGTCTAACCGTACTTCACCCATCACCGCCTGGCCATCGAGGATAATTGGGACGTTCTTGCTATTGTCGGCATTATTTTCGAGGCCCAGAAGCACCAGAGTGAGCCATGGTTTCAGCTGATATGCGTATTCCTTCAAGTTCGGGGGTTGCACCTCACTCTCGTCGTCTGCGAGGAAAGGATTGCGAGTTTCTTTCGCCTGTGTCGGAAGAGTTGTGGAATAGGTCATGAATGAACGAGGAACCGACAGGTGGCATGGTGGGCCCTGGGGTCGATGTACTCTGGCTGGCGTGCCTGGCCACAATTGGAATTGTTGACAGCAACCTTTACCGGAACCATCGCTCTATCTTTGGTTTTTCTTCCACGTCCCATTCAAGAATTCCTTGTCCAAGAGTGCATATGAACGCCCGGAATGCATTATACTCGTCGAATCCATCTTTCACACCAACCAAGTCTGTTAAGAAATGAACATTCTCAGCAAAAGAGGCCCCAGCATCTATAAAGACGAAGAAATCGAATTCCAAGCGCCCCATCTCCATCCTCGCCGTTTCCGCCCTCGCGCTGTGGTACTCAGTGGTGTCGCCCAAGGTGGCCCAGCACCCCGTCGCCGCTGTTACTACGTCGAGTCCCCCCATCCACCAGTTCCCTGCATGCCCTCTGGGCTCGTTTGTGCCCGATTCGTTCGCTGTTTGCCCCAACACGAACTACACCGTCAACGTCGTCAACGTCTTCGCTGGACTGGCCTTCGCCCAGCGTCGCTTCGACACCCATGGCACCATCATCGCGATCCCCGCTCGCCCCACCCATCTCGCCCGTCGCAAACCCGCCCGTATCGACATCGCCCGTGTCAATATCAACAACAGCGGCCTCGCACGCACACCGTTCGTCGACCTCGCCAACTTCAAGGTCGCCGGTCTCGACTTGGACATCATTAAGCGAGCCGAGGGCGTATTCACTATCGCGTTCGCCGCTGCACGCTTCGTCAAACGCAGACCGGGCCTCGCGTGGACCAAGCTGGCAGTCTCGCTGTTCCTTCTGAGCGGGTTGCTAGTTTGGGATGGATTGCAGCTGGGTGAGCCAGCCCTTTTGATGCTTTATTTGCCCTGTCTCGCCGCGACCGTCTGGTTCGCAACGGTGCGTTCATCTTTCCACACTCTGGTCCTGTCCTGATTTCTCTGCAGAGGTCCCGCAGACTCCAGCCTATCATTTTGAGTTTCATACACGGTCCCGTTTTGCCCATCGTGCGTCTCTGTCTTTTCCGTCACTTTCTGGCATCTGACTTCGTTGCAGCTCCTCAGTATCGTCGACGCACAACCGCTCGACTTCCTCTACGCCTTCGCTTCGGAGACCCTCCCGCTTCTCCCATGGCTTCTTCCTGCACCGTGGCGCGATATTCTATGGCCCCCGCCTATTCCACGTGTTCGAAAGAAGAGGAAACCATTGTTCAAGAGACAGCGGGCGAAGGCACGTTTGGTCATCGCGAAGAGTCCTCCATTTTACTCGTTCACTTCGCTTCGCAAATCTTTCCTTCTTTCTCTTCCTACCGTGCGTCCCTTGATCTCATGTTGTTCGTTGTCTGACTATCGTTTGCAGCTCATCTTCCTACCTGTTGACGTTCCTTTCGTCGACATCGGCTACGGGTTGCTTCTCAGCGGTACTATCGTTGACATACTAGCCCACCATGTGCGTTCCTTCTCCTCCTTCCATTCCCAATGCTCATTCTTCGTTAGTTCCTCTTCGTTCGCGTTTTCCTCTACCACGTCTTTCCACCACCGTCTGGACGTCCACGCCGCGACAAGAAGCGCTATAAGCGGGGGAGGAAGGCTCTAAAGACGATCTAGAGTCTGCACCAACACCACCACCACCATTTCTTCCACCTCTCTTCTTTCTCTACTCGATGCGTCCGCCACCCATGGAGACGAAGTATAGTCCTTGGTCCGGAGACCGGACGACGGCTTGAGCTGCTTCTCTTGCCCGAGGTCCCACCCTCTCCTCGATTCATCGGCGCCCCCGCTTCTACCCCCCATTAGCCGCGGCCTGCTTTCGAGTCTTCTTTCTTCATCGACAATTGCGACACGCACGGATCTCGAGGGCGGACGCGCCACTATCGGGAGGGTGTCTTTGGTTTCTTTCGGTTTCTTTGGGTTGGTGGTGTCGGTGTTTTATATCTTAGCTGGTTCGACAGTTGGCCCGCCTTTGCCCGCCTTTCGGCATACGTATATACCCCCAGCTGTATTCTTGTATAATGACTACTCTTTCTGCGTCTCAGGGTGGGGTTGGTGGTCGACGTTGTGGTTCACTGCGACGGTTTCCTACTGTATTCTCCTTTGTACTTTGACCAATGAATTCAATTCTGGGGTCAAGACAAGGGATCAACCGATCACAAAGGCAACCACAACTTTCACGTCCTCACCGCCATGAGCCGCAGATCGACTCCACGCCAGGTCCGCGTTGTCCGCTCCCACAGAAAACATGGTGTTGAAGCCGCATCCAGCGTCGCGTTCCCAAGGACGACTCGGAAGATGAGAGTCAGTGGGAAGACATCGAGGCACATTCCGCCGATTCCGAGCTCAAGCAGGATGTTGTAGAAGAGTCCCGCAGCACGGCTCGAAAGAAGCCGTCATCCAGTCGGGTGGTGAGCCCTCGGAAGCGTCGCTTCAAAACAGAATTCATCGCCGCCCCGACTCCACCGAGTCCAGCCCCGAGAAAACAGCCTCCTTCGCCGAATGTGAAGTTGGAATTCCCGACGGAGAAGGTGTATGAGGGGAGCTTCTTTGCTTTGGGATACATTTTCGACGTGTTGAAGCGAGCAATTCAGCTTCTCCGCACACCTCTCTCCTTCCTCGTTTTTCTGTGGCTGCTCGCCGTCATTCTGAATCGGATATCATACACCCTCAGATCCGCTTTCGCCCCGTTGTGCTTTCTCCCAGTCGTATCCAACTTTGCCGTGTGTCTTCCAATACCAGACGGTGTTGGATCGACACCCAGATGGGCAGACTTTCCTGCGCTCGTTGATGTTCAGAGCTCCACTCTGGAACAATTGTTGGGTGATTCGAGCTATTCTGGCTTGGCACTCCAGATAAAAAAGGCGGAGATGGCCACAACCGATTTGGTGACCCTTGTTCGTGTCAGTGACCTCAAAAGTCGAGACCTGCTTGGGGATTCTCTCCGCCAGTTTGTGGAGGATGCACGGACGACTGGAAGGGCGCTCAACAAACTGAATTCCAAGGTTGGCGGCGCAGTGGATGGGTCAGTCTATTATATCTACCCCGCGTCCCCTTCTCACCAATCTATGTAGGATCATGGCCGTCAATGATTACGCTCTCCACACGATTGAAGAAGCGCGCTCTGAACCCCCTCCGTCGTTACTCCGCCAACTCATCCCATGGCCGTCCGCGAGACTACCAGCGGACCTCGTACTCTCCACATTCGAAGACTCGATGAACTATCTCGCATCCACGATGAAAGGCCTCATCGTCGAGTTTGAATTCAACCTCCAAAACCTAAACGAATTGGAGGAACAGCTCTCTGTTCTGCACGAACTCGTCACCCGCGAGGGTAACTCCATTTCGTCCGCCAAGGAGGAGCTCTTGAGCGACCTATGGTCCAAAGTCGGCGGGAACAAGCGGAAACTCAGGGGATACGAAAATCACCTTGATCTTTTGAAAGGCCTCACTGGGTACCGCAAGCAGGCTTTGGTTCACGTTGTGTCGGCGCTGCAGACGTTGACGCAGATGAGTGAGGATGTGGAGAATCTGCGTGAACGAGTTGCTGCGCCCGAACTCGCTGGGTCGAGGATTCCGGTCGAGGTGCACATGAGGAGTATCCAGGCTGGTCTGGAGCGCTTGAAGGAGGGCCGGACGAAAGCCAAGTTGAGGGAGAGCGAGGCTGTGAAGAAGATTCTGGGATCTGACGCTGTATGATGCACCTTTTCTGTATTGTAAGTACATATGTATCGTAAATCTCTCTGTATTGCATGATTCGTGTACAAGGTCAAATCGGGTCATTACTCTCAATCGGCATCTTCTCATCAGTTGGACTCTCAGTTGAAGGCCCATCGCGTGCCTCCCGGAGCTCTTCAATGGGAACCGCGCGCCGTTGACCAAGGAACAAACGTCCCCCAGGCGCATCCTGCACCGACCGCAGAATCACATCCTTTTCAAACAACAGCCCGATATCCTCCAAGGCGTATCCGGTCGTTTCGGGCAGGCAGAACCAAGTCCAGACGACCATGATTAAGCAGCAGAAACCGAAGAATAGGAAAGTCCCGTATTTGATGTTGTTGAGCATGATTGGCGTCACTTTGGAGATGATGAAAGACCAGAGCCTGTTCCAAATGAAGTTAGGAGACAGTGCGGAATGGGCTGTAGAAAGACGGACTGACCATTGCACGGCAACCGCTCCCGAAATGGCGCTGGCGCGGAGGTGATTCGGAGCGACCTCGCCTGCGACGACCCAAGGGACAGGTCCCCATCCTACACAGTAGAACACCGCGTAGAGATACACGGCGACGATTGAGACGTAGCTCGCGGGGACGATAGAGCTGGACGGATGGATCCCAGTGTATCCACCGAGCCAAAGCATCATAGCGCCTTGGCCTAGCCCACCGATTATTAAGCACAACTTCCTCCCCATGCTCTCTACCGCCAATGCAAGGACTAGCGCTACGGAAATCACCTAAAGAAAAAAATAACAGGGGCATCAAGGGAATAAGCGCCCGACATACCTTGACGACGCCGTAGACGCCTGCCTCGAGGGGTCAACACTTCGCGATCACCTGATGAAGAAGGAGGACCGCGCACCAGTTGCAAGCAATCCGGAAGTAGTCCCGCTGATTCCGAGCGAGGCGAAAATCTGAGGACTAAAGTAATTGATCGCGTTCGTGCCGGTGAGCTGCTGAAAGAGCATGACTATCGAAGGGATGGCCCAACGCAGCGCAATAGTACGGGAGCCGAGTATCTCCTTTACTTGCTCGACCACAGAGAGATCGGTACGGTTGGCAAAATTCGCTTTGATTTCCTCGATGGTTGCGAGAACGGCCTTGTCGTCAGGACTAGTTCGGGCGACGCGTGCAAGGCTCTGCGCAGCACGCTCGTACTGCCCGCGTTCAACCAAGAATCGAGGGGATTCTGGCTGGAAGGGAATGAGCAGCAGGAAAAGCACGCCCGGGACAACCCTGCATGCATTGATTTTAATTGAACGATGAGTGCAAATCAACGCACTGAACCGCAAACGGAATCCGCCATTGGTGTTGCGACGTGGGCGAAATGTGCGCCGCGCAGCTGTAGTTGACCCAGAAAGAAATCATGATCCCGACATTATTCGCCAACTGAATCATCCCCGTGCATCTTCCACGAATCGCCCGTGGCGTCGATTCCGAGAGGTATGACGGCACTATCGTGCTCACCATCCCCACACCCAACCCCGCGAAAAACCTAATAGCGAATATTGAATAGGCGGCCACCAACTGTGGAATCGGACGCACGCACCGTGCAAAATAGAGCAGACTCAGCGCGTGCTTCTCGCTCGTCCCAAGTCCCACAACAGCCTGAATGACGCTCCCAACAAGATATATGAGACCTGCAGCGATCATACACGGCTTGCGGCCAAATCGACTGGAGAACCAAGCCACCCCGAGCGCACCAAAGCTAAAAGAAAAATCGAATTAGTGGGCTACCCGTGAACCAAAGAAGAAGACGAATCGTACAAAGCCCCGCCCTGCAGAATCGCTACAATGTTCCCGCTAAACGAAGCTTGCGCGCCCTTGGTCATTTCGTTGATCCGGAAGTACGACTTGAATGCGGGCAGCGCGATGACGCCTCCAATGATACCGCTGCATTAGAATGAGTGAGTGCCTTGAACGAAAAGAGGGTGTGTAAGTACTCACATATCATAGCCATAAAATATACTCCCCATCGCCGCAGACGCAGCGAGAAAATACGCATTCCGATAGTGCGCGATTTCATCCAGCTGAGTCTTGAGGGTCATGGCGAGGACTCGAGAGTGGGGGTTTTGACTCTTTGCCGCATTTTATGCAGTGACACTAATCCCTTCAGGTCGTGGAGAAGAATGATTCTGAGGAAGGATCCGAGGACAGCTGACTCGAGCCTGAGAATTCGATTCTTTTAGCGACATTTGAGCGACATCATCGGTCGGATCCGCGCGCCCAGAAAATTCACAAGGGAAGTAGGCAGATGTTGAAGACGCGGAAGACGGAGAACAAAACAAGATGGGACACATTTGGCGGCGTAAGCAAGCAATCGTAAAGCAACACATTCATGTTACGTGGATAGAAAAGAGGGAAAAGACGAGGTAGTATATAGTATGTACACGATTAGTGAAAGGAGGCCTAGAATGCACAGGAAGGGAAGGGAGGAAGGTGATAATTAGACATTGAAGCAGAGAAAGGAAAAAGAAACCGTATCGAACAACCGTCCGGCTCTCGAGGCGAAACCAGAGGTCACGCCTCGTGTAGCATGCGCGTGGAAGAAAGGGAGAGAGAGAGAGAAAGGTTTGGATGTTGATATTGATACATTGAGGGCGCTCAACGGCGCAGTCGTTCCGGAGGAGTTACAACAGAGCAGCGTGACGAGGAGACTGAGAACCGACAAAGTGAAAGAGGATGGATGGATAGAATGGGTCATCATCATCGACAGCCCGTGGCGAACCCGCAGCCCGCGTTCTATTGACTGCGGGCCCGCCACCAGACTCTCCGAGGAGGGCGTGTGCGCCCCTCGGACTGCGACAAATTCAACTACTCTGTACGAGGTCTATCCCCGCACCCAGAGGTCGTTGCTGTTCCTCCTGAGCTGCTCTTGCCTTGCCGGGAGTCGCCTGCATTTGCATCATCATCTGAGGAACACCCAAGGCCGCCGCCGCAGCCTGCTGATGCCGCATCTGCTCCTCCTCAAACAGCTTCCGTCCAACGTCCGCACGCAGTCCATGATTCGCCTTTTGCGGCACGGGTTGTACCGGAACCTGCACCACCGCAACGGGGTTCGGACTGGCGCGGCCACCGGCACTACTCGGCCGCGGAGACGGCGATGCACGCACAAAATCACCAAAGTTCAACTCGCCTTGCTGCGGTTGCGGATGCTCAGGCGGCAGTTGCCCATACACCGGTTTGGGGCTCAACAATTGACCCTGAGATGTCTCTGTCGGCACTGGTGTCCCTGTCCTCGACACTGATCCACGCATTTCCCCACCAATACTCGACACACTGCTCGCAAAACTGTCCCCGCCTCGTAGACTACTCCCACTGGCTTTAGGAGCGCCATCTGGCTCGGCAAGGGACCCGGCAGTAGGAAACAACACCCTCCCTCTTGGGCGTGACCCGCCACCACCGTGAAGGGCGCGATACGCGGCCTGGTCTTGTCCCTTGTTGCGGACCGGCGACGGCGATGTTGCAAGGAAAAGCATCAAATCCGCTGCCTCGTTGTCTGTTGGTGCAGGCCGAGGCGTTGTCGATTGTCCTGGACCTTGCGTTGGTGGCGGGGTCACGCTACCTTGCCGCAGTTCAGGGGCAGGCTGTGAGGAAGACGCGGTCGGGGGTCCACCTCGCGTCGAACTCTGCGTAAACTGCCCACCATACGAGTGCACGGATCCAGTCTCCGAGTCGTCAATGCTCGAACGCGGGCTGCCCGCACTGCCGATCGAAGGGCGGTGGTGGAGCAACAAACTGGTGAGGGTCGCAGCGGCTTTCATGTCGACGTCGCCATCTGCATCGACATCTTGACGGCGCTGCTTCTGTTTGCCCTTGTCGACCGTATGACGCGACTTTGCTTTGCGTTTCTCGGGCCGTTCATGACGCGACGAGGATTTGGCGGCACGCGTGCTCTCGGTGTTGCGGGACGACTTGGTGGTACGGGGAGACGGGGCGGGGCGTATTGGGGCAGGGACAGGAGGGTCTGCTGCATTGAGGATGGTTCGGGCAGGCTGTGAAGGAGGGGGAGCGAGGATAGACGTGAATAGACTATGGGCGGGCATGGCGCGTTGCGCGTCTGCACCGCTTCCTCCTGGGACCGCGTTGGCAGCGTTGATGGCCGGATAGTAGGTTCTGAAAGTAAGCGTCGGTGGAGGAGCCATAGAGCCATGTCTACGCATCGGATTCGCAGCGGGACTGCCACCGCCTTGCGTCGCCGGGTTGTTGTAGTAGTTGTTGGAACCGCTGGCCCCGTAAGAGGCGGGCGTTAGATTGAAGGCGCTCATTTTGCGCTTCGCAGCAAATGTCCTCGAGTACATTTGCGCCTGACTCTGGGTCTGGGCTTCGAGGTCGCGTAGGGGCACATGAGATATATTGTGGACGGCCTTGTACGAGGCAAACGAGAGCCTGGCGCGAAGATTTCGGGTGACCTGGGGAAATGGGGTCAAAATCGGTGCGAAAAAAAGGCGGGAGGGGGGTGGCGGGCGGCGGAAGAGGGGCATGGCGATGGACGCGTCTCAGGACATACATTGGATATTTCTGCCCGTGCCTTGAACTTTTCGACGGCGCGCTTGCGGTCATCCGGGTTGGAGGGCCTGGTGGTGCTCACTGGAAGAGGAAGGGACGGCGCAAAGGCCATGGTCGGCGACGGGGAGGTTGCTGAGGAACTGGGTGTAGGCATCGACGCGTGGGTTCTGCGTGGAGTGCTGCAAAGTGTCGAGGAGAGGGCAGAGCAGCTCCTCGACGTCGAGGGCAGTGATGCGAAGGGAAGGGAGGTGGGAGTCGCGTCTCAAGCGCGTCGATGTGACTGCCAGGTCTCGCCCGGATCAAGTTCTGCCGCAGGCAATTGTATTCTACCAACACGGCTCCTGCATGACTGGGCTCACTGACGCGGACTACTGCTACTTGCTAGGCCCTAATTCACTGCGAGCAGACCGCGCTGGACGACGACGTGACGCGAATTCAGCATCTTTGGAGCAGCTGATGCGCTGCGATGGCATGTGTGATACCCATTTGCATTGCATTCCCGAATCCAGCGAACCCACGCGCAAATGCGACAACCAGATATTCTGTTGCTCCTCAGGACTATGCCGGAACTTGTCTCATCTCGTGGGTTCCTGTCCTGTCCACATGCCAATTTCCGCATCAAATCCAATTTCCAAAACGCGACTCTTCTTGGCCCCCTCGAAAATGGTGTCCCAATTACTTGCCCTGCCATCGCGCTCTAATACGTCCCGTCCATCTTCCTCTCGTCTCGTCGAGCAAGGCTCGGTGCCTGTTTGCTCCCGCGGCGCTCCCTCGCTCGGTGTATCACGGCACCATCAATGTCGCACAAGTATGGTATACAATATCCCCGAGTAGCAGCTTCTGCTGGTGTCCTTGCTCTATACCTCGGGACCCGGATTCTTCACTCTCTCACTCTACGCCGACGGCCGTCCGTTGGTCGCGACGCGTCGCGGATCACATGCGCCGCTAATTAATTAAAATGCGACCATTGTGGGCGCTCATGTATGCACTCCCCCCGCCTTGTACCTCGGACGCTTGGAATGTACATACACGCGGATCCCCGACATACATACCATCCGCGATGCCCGTCAAAATGCCAACAAGGTCTTACCCCGGCTAGCCGCGATGCCGGTTTCGCTGGCAGACAACATTCACTTCTTCCGGGCTACTCGCTATATCGTCGGGCGTTTTCAAGAGAACGAACAAGCCTCGCCACAATCTAGACCCTTATCCTCATTTCACCTCCTCCGGAAATGGTGACGAAACAATGCATGAAGCCGTAACGAGAGTCCCATCGAAGATCAGCAGTCAACTCGAGGTCCGCATATATATGCAGGTCCATATGTACTCCATCTGCTCCAAGGTTGCAAAGAATAGCGCACACCTCCGCAGACCTCCGCTCAATCACTCTGTAAGCACACAACGATCATAGTTCCCTGTTCCCGCATCATGCATCAGCACTGAAATATACCTGACAGACCTAATCTAAAGGCTAAATGGCTCACCGGCCTGATTCGCGCCCCACCACTGCGGGAAGGGATGTGAATCCCCCGATGCACCCTGGCACGCGAATGACAAGATGAACACCATCACTTGTGTCCCGCCATCGAGTGCTTCAAGTTGATAGCCGTCAGTCGGGTTTTGAGGAGAGGAATCGACGAACCAGCAGCAAGGACATAGTTATACTTGTTAAACCACCTCGGATACCTCGTGCGCAGCCACCACTGCGAGAGGTACGCGATGGCAAAGTACATTCCCGTCTGCGAGTTGATGCCAGAGCTGAGCCAGCCTATGTAGTAGCCTGCAATGCATCTCAGTTTATAAAGATTAACTGAATGTGAAGGAGTGAAACATAACTATGACCGGGGTGTACAGGTAGTCTGCACGTAACTTGGGCCAATAGCGGTGGACGACCCAGAATGGGACGGGCACGAACAGGCCGAGGACGTACGCCCATGCTACCCATTGGTACCGTTTGTTGACCTCGAAGAGTTGGTGGCTGGGTAGCACAGAATTGGATATTGTATGAACGTTCAACGCAACCATTCACCTTAGACCACCCCATGCGATCGCTTGCGAGTTATACTGCTGAGGTTGTTGACCACTCCCTAAAGACGTTCAATACTCAGATTGATTGGAAGGAGAATTGATGTACAGATATTCGTTCCCTCGATAGAGAGTAGGATCGGCCGTTGGTTATCGATGATCGAATTCATAAGGACTAGTCCACAGATTAATCCCATTTCCATACAAGAGCGCATCGACTTGCCGAAATTCAACACCGCGCCTAAGGATTTCCGTCAGCCGCGGTCTGGCAGGCAAAGGGCACTTGCCGAACAGAGTCCCAACGATTTGAGCAAAGAAAGCTGCTCTGGGCGGTAGTTTTGTGTCTAAGCAGATGTTATGGTGAACATCCTTCTCATAGTATGTAGAAGCGCTCACATTGCGCGATCTTCAAATCTCTGAGCAATAACTGCGCCTGCGTCACCGAATCTTTGTACGGAATCAGCTCACGCAGAAGAGACCAGCTGATGGAGAAGTACTATAGCTGAAAAGCACGAAAAACATATTCGCCACAGGTTTGCCGGGGTGGATGAATCCTCCGATCATCTGCGGTAAGAGCGTGCGCCAACATCAAATTTGTGGCCGTTACTTGGACAAAAGGCTGAATGACGAATTGCAACCCCGTAATAGCATACAAAGACCCAAAGAACACGATCGAAATCGTGCCCAGGATGAGGGATATGAAGAGACCCCACCTGTGCAGTGGATTAATCTCAAATGGGAGAAGAGCGCGAAATTGAAAAAATGTACCAAGGGAGTGTCGAGTCGGTCTTGTAGATGATCACGAGGGAGACAATGATGCTTAGGATCAGAGTCAGGATGTACCTTGGGATTCGTGAGGTCCAAGCATGTCAACAAATGAGAAAGACAAACCAGCTATCAGGGGCGTCTGGGTACTACACGACTCATCAGCGTGATACGGGGAGAAGAGACGACGGACCTTGAGCATCTCCTTGTAATGCGGGTCCAGATCCTCGTCATCCTTGGGAGCGTCCCTAACCCCACTATCCTGCCAAAACCTCCAGTTGAAGGAAGCCCAGGACTTTTTTAGAGCGGAGGGCGTCATCCATGACCACGCCGCACGCAGGTCATCTCGATTCCATAGTAAGAGGTGTGTGAAAGTCGCTGCCATGCCCTGAAAGACGATCAGGACTTGCTGCGAGAAGAGGTGTGAGTAATACCAAGTTCGTGGCCAGCAGGTTCACGACCCATGTGGCCGCGTAAAATGGCTACCCAACTGCTCAGTCAAGTCAAATACGAAAGGGAGCGACGGACGAGGCCCTGCTGGGCGAGTAAATTAGGATCGACTTCAAGATTCTCGTTGAGGATCAAAAGTTGGTTATATTCGGTGCCATTCTCGTAGAACAACAGTTGCGAGAGCTGCAATTCAAAGTTTGTGATCTCGAGACGTTGAGTGATTGAGATGACATACGAATGGAAAGTTCTTGGCCTCCCAGATGTTCCTGTAGTACACGGCGATAAAGACGATTCTTCGGAGGATAGTGAGTTGGTTCATCGAAAAAGTCGATTCACATACATGCAGAGGACGTAGCCAACGAGATTGCTGAATTGAGCTTTGAGTGGGATCGTCATCGGGTTGATACCTGGGTGGATTTTCATTCAAAGCGTTGTTAAACGAGTTGCGGCTTGCCTCCCGAGATGTACTGCCAGTCGAAGCAGATGGATAACAGACCCAACCCTGCAGACGCGTAAGAGCCACGTTGACCCGTCAAAGAATCGCGCACCTTCATTGCCCGAAGTACCTCCAAAAATCTAATCTCGAGTGAGAAATCAGCGAGCAGAGACAAAGAACGAGACAAAGAACGCACCCGGGTAAAGTCAGCCGAGCGCGGATTCGCCAAACAGAAGACTGAGAATCCCGTCAGGAGAGGAAACATCCACTCTGGAAGGATCTCCCAAAAGAATATTCTGCACAATTCAGCGTGCGTCAGATAATCAGTCTGAATACATACACGGTGAAGGCGATCCAGAATAAACGGAGCTTCTTCTTTGCGCCTTCTGCGTCCTTGTATAGCGCGTCGAACATGGCGACAAGAGGCAGCACTCCCGGATAGAGCATCTTGGAGGGATACAGAAGGACATCTGAGCGCGGTCAACGATGCACAAGGACACCATAAACAGCCTACGTCGAAACAAACCGCCGATTCCGTACCCTCCAAGCTGGGAAGCAAACAGCAGGAATATAGCGGCCCCGGCGTTGGGTGTGAACTTGTAGTATAGCCGTTGGACCGCCAAAACTTCGGTTGCAAGTGCCGAGTTTGCGGCGGCACTGGACATGATAATGATGAACGCGTTCTCCTTCTTGTTGAACGGATGCTGCAAAGAGGATTCAGAGGCTGAAAAGAGACGATATATATTGCTTGCCGGATTGAGATAACGAAAGATTCCTCGAGTGGGAATCAAGCTCTCCATCGCTTTCCCTAGTACGAAAGCGATGATAGCCAAGAACATGGTGGATACGAATACAGTTTGGGGTTTGAAGTAGTATATTTCGGCTTGAAGGAGCTCAGCCTCGAGTGACCCGAACAGAAGTGGGCTCACCGAGGACACCAGCAAAAGCTGAGAGTCCCAGACCGAGGACCATGGCGCGGATGGTCCAAGGATTCAAAGTTTCATCGTCAGCGACGGTGATGATGTGTGTGGCGATATCTCTTTCGTCCCGGAGAACCGCAACCTCGGTGGTGGATTCGTGAACAGCATTTTCGACGTCGCCCTTCTTTTCGTCGGCCTCGATGGAGGGCTGTTTCTCCAGGGCTGCGTCAGCCATTGGATTTACGAAAGTGAACACGAAGGCGAATGTTCTTTATAGCAGCTCCCCAGATTGTGGCGTCAGGTACCGGCATTTACCTTTGGAGCAAGAGTATATTAGAAAGACTTGAACGAGAATTTCACCGTCGTTTTGCTCATGCCTTGCCAGGCCTTGCGTTTACGAGGTATTCAGTTTGCGACGCCCAGGCCGAGACACAGTCTTCACTTCTCAGGCCGTTGAGCGGCGAGCCCGCATGTTGCCTGCGTGCGAATCGAAGACGCAGTCGAACGTGAAGATGAAGATATGGAGGTATTTTAAGTGCCATTCACTGCTCCGGAATGCCGCAGAAGTCGGATTGGAACTGTTCGGAGTAAATGCGCCATTGGCCTCGCGTCTGATGATGGCAGTCGAGGAAGAGATTTGCCTTTGTTGACGCGTCGCGTCAATCAACAACACGATCACTCGACTTGCCATGGAGGTGCCCGCCAGCGACGACGAAGAGTATCTGCCAATGTCGGCGGCGACGACATCGGCCGTCGAGAAATTCATCCATTGCGTCGTTCCCAGTCCAGTCTGCGTTGAGACGGTGCGGCTGTACTACTGGCTCAAGAGTCTCAATTCTACAGTAACACGTGAGGCAATGGGGTGGAGCCAGGCGAGAAACAAGAACAAATAGTCGAAGATTTGATGGGAATGGGTCGCTGGCGACCCATCCCAAACTCACTCAGTTCTTACTCTTTCGCTCCAAAACTTGCGGTGCACACTATTGGACACTTAAGGAACAGTTATCTCGATTTCCAGCCCGAGAGAAGACTTGGAGGAGACTCAGGAGATGTCTCAGCTCATGCCACCAAAACACAGCCACGGGATATTGTCACACTGCGAAGCGAGCACCGTCGCCTCAGCGGATCCATGTTAATGGTGTGTAGATTGACTAGAGAGTCGTGAGAGAACGCGAACGCAGGTTGAAAACCAGCTTTGATCGGAACTGGCATCATCCGAAGCTCCCTCTCTTGAAAACCATCTGTCTTCTTGACCAAACGACGGAGATGCAAAACGACGTCCCAATATGCGTCCATGCACTGCCGTCCTTCCATTTCTCCTACACCCGGAAGTCGTGGACGATGTAGAAAATGCACGGCCGTAGCCGCCAAGATCATCACATCCAGGAGGTCGCGGGAGCACCAAGACGGCTGAGGCTCAAGACACGGCACACCCTTGCGTGGAAGAACAGGATTGCTGCCCACTTTCAAGGGGCAGACCACCACAATCTTCATTTCTAACCAGCAACTTTTCGGAAAGGGGGACTGCCTCCATTCCCGATCGCGTTTGTTGAAGACGCGCTGGCTGTGACGGAACGCGACATTTGGTACAAAATGGAGAGCCTCCGTTTGAGCGTGTTTTCCTCATCTTACAACATACCGCCATGTTCCTTCGCAAAGCCTTCCTCGCCGCTGCATCCGCCCTCTCCATCCTCTCCTCCGTTCAGACGCCCGAGGTGGTTCACCACTCCCCCCTCATCGTGGCTGAGCTGCCTCCCGTCCCTCGGCTTCCCTTCTGCACCATCAACGAGTACATCCCGCCGCACTTGGCTTTCACGCCAGTCAACGTTTCGTACGGCGGCGACAATGCCTCCTTCACCCGCGCCCACTTCGCTCTCATCCCCTTGGAGGTGCCCACCAGCGATGTGCGCGCTCAGATCCCCGACCTTGCGCTCGTCAACAGCGCCCTCGCCCAGGTCCAAATCACTGGCTTGGACCTCTCCAGCCTCGACCAAGCCGAGGGCGTCCTCACCGCGGTGGTGGCTGTCACTCGTGTCGTCAAACGAAAGACGGGCGTTGCATGGTCCACCCTTTTGCTCTCGCTCCTGCTCTTGAGCGGGTTGCTCGCCATGGAGGTCCAGCTGGGCCAACCGGGTCTCCTCTTCGCCGTATCGCGTGAACCCAAGTATATGCTTTCATTCCACATTGCAAGGGCTGCCGAAGTTCAGGTGCGTCTATCCTTCCACTCATCTCAACTCCATACTAAGTCTCTTCCACTACAGCGGCGACTCTTCTTGTCTGCCAAGCTAACGGTGCGTCGCTCTCTTCTATTCCCCGCTAGCCACTGATCAGCGTTCTAGTTCCTCGTCACGTCCAATGTCGTGCTCGTCGTCGCCACCTTCAACTTTGCCAGCTTGGAGCAGGTCAAGGTCATCCTCGCTGTTGCGCCCACGGTCGCTCGTCTCATAAGGGTCAAGACGCGTCAACTCGCAATCTCGCTGCTCGTATTGAGCGGGATCCTCGTCTTCGACGGCTTCCAATTGGGCGAGTCGGGCATTCTGGTCGAGCTGTTACGGGGCGGGGTCGTAGCTCTATTTGCGCTACCTTGGACTCAAGTACGCGCAGAATCACGCCTTTTCCAACTTGATGCTCATGAACTGTTTCAGATCTTGAATCGTCTTACTCTGACCGTCAAGGCCATCGTTCCCCATGTCGCTCCGGTGGTGCGTTATGTTCTTTCTCTTTCCTACTCTATTTCTAAGCACTATTACAGCTCTTCTCCACCTTTGACTCGTGTCAGGGCGACATCCTTTGTTGCCTCGCCTTCGATAGCACTTTTCCCCTGACACTGGAGCGCTCGTTTGCCAATCCGGTTCCGTGATATAGTGGCCCCTTCACCAACCCCGTGGGTCCGACGGAAGCGGCCCAGGCCCAAGAGATGATACGGCTGCGTAATAAAGCCGCCTAGCGTCGATCCCCATCCCGGTAGGTGCTTTCGATTGTGTCTGGGAGCTTTTTAATCGTTTGTTAGCACCGCCAAACTGGAGTGACTGGTTATGGGCGTTGTGTGATGCATTCTTCGCAGTTCTGCCCACGGTATGTCTATTGGTCTTCTTGTGTTCCATGTTTAACATCATCTGCAGGTCTTGACACTCCCGTTCGACATTCCTTTCTTCGATACGGGCTGTGCGCTTCTTCGCGACGGGACCTTCGTGCATCAATTGGTATGTCGTCTTGCTTTACTCTCGTCGCTGTTGCTGATCGCTCCATAGGTCCACATCTTGTATCGTTACTTCTGTCCTTTGCCCTTCCGCCGTGTCCGCCGCAGCAAAGAGCGGTATCGGCGCGGCAAGAAGAAGCAGCAGCGCGGCAGAAAGCCATGAACTCGACCTTCAACACCACCACCACCACCAGCCATTCCCTCCCCTCCCATCTTCTCGACTTGCCGTGACCGCCACCGTTGGAGACGAAGTCTAGCCTTTGGTCCGGAGACCGGACGACGGTTGGAGCTGCTTCTCCTTCCTGAGGTCCCACCCTCTCCCGATTCACTGGCGCCCCAGCTTCTACCCTCCCTCGGCTCTCCGGTTCTCGTTCAAGTCATTGGTTTCTTCTTTCGGGTTGCGGATGTTGTGCGGATGTGTGTTTTCTGGCTGTGGTATATACCCATTTTTTTCTTCTTTCCTTAGTATTCCTTCGCCTCATATACCCCTTATGTATTTCATATGTTGATGTATCCCTTCCGTTCTTGAATTCAATGATTTTCGTTGGCCAACCTCGCAAAGACGCGTCAAAACGCGATCGGGTACAAACCACAACCACACAACGCGGACCCATTTAAGACACGAGCGCTGATGGGACCCACCACGCCTCTTTCTCTCCTACCACCATCTTCCCCTTCCTCCTAGCCCGAAGGTCATGCCCTATCGCCTACCCATACCCTCCCTCAACTTCTACAAGCCCTGCAAGCCCTCACCAGTGTACCACGCTGTTCGTCGATGACCAGGTGGGTTAGCTTTCTATCATCATCCTTCTCTTTTCTCTCTGGCGCAAGCGAGGAGAGTCTCGAGTGGCCCATACCAAACCATGAACGGTCGGCGATGGACAGCTCGACGGGGGTGCCCCAGTGCGTGCATGTCGATGGTCCTCTGCCTATAACTTCTATAGGCAAAGTGTTGTGGGGCCACTGCCTAACGGGCAATGTATTCATTCCATGCGTGCGCTCCCTCGTTGGCTCTTACCTCTTACATTCTACCCCCGGGTTGGCGCAGTGTAGCACGTTCCTTTGAAAGGACCGCTCGGCGAGGGCGCCATACGGCGGCCCTCTGCAGACGAGTGTGTGACTTAGGGCTTTGCCTCGTGGCATGTGTCTTGGACACTCCCGAATCGTCACGTGCAGCCTCTGCCTCATCCTGGGGGTATTGATTTTAAAAAAGAAATAATCACTCGTGTCGTCGCCTCATACCTTCTTTATCCGCACGTACGGCACTGTGGGAGGTGGCCCCATCGTTCACGACGTGTTTTTACAAACCCACTCGAGCTTTCTCTTGCCCCTAACTCACTCAGTAATAAATCATTACTGACGCCATTCAGCAGGTACTCTCGGGTCCGGGGTAGCGTAGATCGTTTCTGTAGTCGTTGCCCTGTTCCTTATATGAAGCCACCCCGCAGTCATTTGCTCTGATTGTTGGCTGGCCTCGAGACTTAGTGCACTGCTCTTCGGGACAGTCGCGTTTGGACTTAAGTTGATGAGAATTCAAGCGATTTTAAAGTATCATTCAGTGACAAGAGTTAAGTCTGCACTAGGGAGAGCGCTGGCTAGTTGAGCGCGCATTCGATGGAATGCGGACAGCTAGAGCACCGAGCTGGTTGATTGGAGGTCGGACTGATGCCCTCCCAGAAAGTGACTGGTCCATAGTGGTGGGGGAATTTCATGGAGGCACAGGAGCAGAGTCCAGCGACGCGTCGAGGGCAATACCGTTTGCGACTGAGGAAAGAGTCCGAAAAGCACACATGAGAGCAAAGTCGGACTTTCGGCTCGGATCAGTCGCCGCTCCAACACTTGCTTTCATCCTCCATGCACCCCAGACTCACCAGTGCAGACGGCTCAAGCGCTCAAGCACCAATTTAGACCTCTTGTTCTCGCATGAACGTGGTCAAGTTATATCCCCCTCTTGAACCGATTTTTTTTATCCCATTCGGCCACCTCTTGACCTCTTTCGTGTGGCATGAAGGACCCGTGCCAGTCAAGTCCACTCCAAGCACACAGAATCCATGCAAGAGGTTTCCGGCAGGCAAGGTCCAGGCGCGAAAATTTCCGAAAACGGACTCTGCATTCTCCGATCGCGTTTGTTGAAGACGCGCTGCCTGTGACGGAACGCGACTGTTTGGTATAAAATGGAGGCCATTCGTTTGAGTGTGTTTTCCTC
Source organism: Roridomyces roridus (assembly GCA_029378245.1). Classification (NCBI taxonomy): domain Eukaryota; kingdom Fungi; phylum Basidiomycota; class Agaricomycetes; order Agaricales; family Mycenaceae; genus Roridomyces; species Roridomyces roridus. The sequence continues at coordinate 66,427 of JARKIF010000168.1, forward strand.
ACTTATACACAACCACGATGTTCTTCCGCAAAGTCTCTTCCTCGCCTTCTCCGCCTTCTCTCTTCTCTCCTCCGTCCACACCCGAGAACCGTCCAGCCTCCCGAGGTCGTGCCTGTATTCCCTAGGCACCCGTCTGGGTGGAACGAGTACGAGCCAGAGGTGTTGCCCTTCAGCCCGGCCAACGCCTTCACCAACGGCTCCGTCGTACTCGCCCAGGGCCCTCTCGACACCTTTCCCGTCCCGCCCAGGTCAACATTCGGTCAGCTTCGACCTCGCCGGTACAGATCTCGCCCATACCGCGCCCGCAGCCTCAAGCTCGCTGGTAGCCACCAGCCAGTCCAACATCGCTGGTTTCGACCTCGCCAGCCTGGATGAGCTCGAGGGCGTCTTCACCGCTACCATGGCACTCGCGCGCTGCTCAAGCACAGACGGGCGTCGTTTGGTCCAAGCTCGCCATCTCGCTATTCTGAGCGGGATGCTCCGCTCTCGACGCTCTCCAATGGGCGAGCCGGCTTTTGTTGGCGGTCTGCATTGTCACCGCAAAGATTATCTTTGCCAAGGTGTGTCTAGTCCTTCACGCTATGAATATGTTCTTATTCTTTGCAGACGTACCGCAGATTCTGTCAAGTACGGTCCTCATTCTTCAAGGTCCTCTCCTCCTCGTCGTACGTGTCATCCTACTGTTCCATCATCTAACTAGTTCTCAAGCTCTTGAGCCTCCTCAACGTACCTCTCCTCGACGTCGTCCTTGCCGTCGCGCTCGACCACTCCCTGGCCTCGTTATTCATCCTCGCCCTTCCCCGCTCGCTTCACCGAATTGTCTCCCCTACACCTGCGCCCTACGCTCGCAAAAAGAAGCTTTTCAAGCGGCAGCGTCTCAAGGCACGACAAGCCCGTGAAGCAGCGAGTCGCTCGTGGTACGACAAGGTTGGATGCGTTCCTCCTCGCTACGACGGTGCTCCTTACTCTCACGTCGTTCCTCTTCT